>CAJHQP010001726.1:0-105228 GCA_905132765.1 Moricandia arvensis
GAGCCTATTGAGTTAGCATTACCATCATCCTCGAACGTCCCCATGAACATTCGAGACAGTCTCTTCATGCAGTTCACAGCCTCAAGGGTGCTACCCATCATCGTATCTTCATGACCTTAAGTAATGGTAAAGCATGGACTTTAGGGAAAGTGAATATGTGATATACCATGAAATTTACCACTTTTAGGCCATGGTATTCGTGCTTTCAGAATCGATAATATGAATTTGGTGTATGGTTTTAGACTTTTTCAGGTTCAGGTACGTACTGGAGAACTTTGGTGATTCTGGAGCTTTTTGAGGTGCAAAATTGCACAAACGCGTTAGATTGTTAGCTATTGATGGATACCTTCCCACCATTAGATTGAGACCATATTTTAACACAAGATATAGCCTTGAGCTAGCTATAAAATCCCAGAGGTTTGAGATCAATCAGCATCTTGTATCAAAATTAATTCCCGTTGTACTGAAGAGTGGTCAGTCTGTCTCGCGAGAGGAAGATGTCAAGAAGATGAATGACTGTCGATCGACGGTGAAGCCTTAGTGTCGATCGAAGGTGGTGAAGCCTTAGTGTCGATCGACGGTGATGCCAGAACGTGGATTGAGTATATTCCAACACCGAATTAAGATAGAAGCTACCAAAAATTACCAGAATACCAATGGAAGACCTAAAATCCTATTTATATGTTTTCTTAGCCATTGTTGACGGCTTCGCTTTCTAAACCTTTATTATATTCATTGTTCTTAGTTAGGAGAAAAGAGAGGAACTCTTTCAAATTCTTGTTGGAACTGCTTTGGTTTTTATATTATTTCTATTGCAATTTCATCTATTCATCTATGGTTTTTTGTGAAAACTATCATGCTTGAATAGATCCACCTGCTAGATTTAGGGTTCATAATGGTATTGATTAATTAGCCCCAAAATAGGATTGTTAGGATGAAAAATATCAATCTTTGGAATTGGTTTTAATGCTTGCGTTCTAGAGTAGCTAACTATAAACCTGAACTTTGGACATGGACAACTACGAGAGTATGTTTTGTGCCAGAATTGATTCCATTACACTACGTTGTTAGATACATGTGAGAGCTGGTTTAATTAAGCTAGCTGACGAACTTTCAGTTTGATTAGCATCATTCGACACTCAGCCTTAGCCGTCGATCGAAGGTCCACTCCTCTGTTTGCATACAAGAGGGGGTCAAACTAGTTAATTAATGTTCTCGCATATTAATAATTTCTTGCATCATATCCATTATAATTCACTTGCCTAAAACCCTAAATCTAGCCAACCATCTTTCCATCAAACAACCCAATCAATCTCTTTAGAATAACTACGTTGTTCGACGTGCTTTACTTTATTTTCTGCATATCTATTAGCCTAGCTTAATAGCGATTGATTGAGTTCATTGTGTGCCTGCGCTCCAAGTGCTTTTGATCCCTCAGTACTACAACTAGACCTCTTATTTGATATAGTAAAATCACTCCTTAGGGTAATTTGAGTGATAACAAATTTGGCGCTGTTTCCGGGGAGCTTGGATCGCCATTAGACTCAATTTGTTTGATTTTGTCTAGGTTTTTCAATACTATTTTATTTACATAAAAAAATCTTCTGTTTCAGGTACAAACATCTTAGTACCAGGAACAATAATGAAGAGAGGATTTTTGGGTTCTTCAAAGAAGGAGCCTGCTGGTTTATGCACGATTCATAAGTCTACGAGGGAAGTATCGATCCACACCCTCCAAGCATAGGCGATCGACATCGTGAACCAAGCATCGATTGACACCAACTCCTCAGTATCGATCAGCACTATTTGCAGGAAGACATGGAAGGTCGATGTACTAATACTGAGTTTTGACAGGAATGGGGTTTTACGAGACTGAGAAGGTCGCGCTCGCAATAGTGCATGACATTTGATTTATGCACAGGGGACTGCAATCCCTAATGCTAAGATTGAACGAAAAAGACACTTAGAGACTACAACAGTCCTGAAGAGTTCTACGCTAACCGGCATGCGATGCGTTGTTCTACACTCCAGATGAATGTTTATGAGCTGAATCACGCATATATCTCTCTTGTGGGTCAGCAGCCCTTTCATGGTCTTCCTCATGAATGTCCCGTTAACAACCTTAAAAAATTTGAAAATCTACCATCGACCATTAAGTGCACTGGAG
Source organism: Moricandia arvensis (assembly GCA_905132765.1). Classification (NCBI taxonomy): domain Eukaryota; kingdom Viridiplantae; phylum Streptophyta; class Magnoliopsida; order Brassicales; family Brassicaceae; genus Moricandia; species Moricandia arvensis. The sequence goes on from CAJHQP010001726.1 coordinate 2,168, forward strand.
TTTATGAAGGGTACTACTTATGTGATTTATTCACACACTATCTTGCTGGAGAAGCATCATGGTTGTTCAAGAAGTTGCCACCTGAATCTCACTACCTGGAATGAAATCACGAACGTCTTCCTCAGAAACTTTCTCTATGATGCTGTAGCAAATCTAAAGAACGAGATGGAATCTATTCTGAGATATATGGTAGAGGATGATGAGCAACATGGATCTAGAGAACTGAGCAGAGAGGAAGAAGCTGATATTAGTGATCCGACCTCAGCATCGATCGACACAAATGCCTCGGCGTCGATCGACACTAAAACCTTAACATCGTTCGACACCAACCCCTGCTTTCAGTCAATGCCACTTGAAATCCAAGAAAGATCGAGTTGTCCTCAAGACAGTACATACTCGATACTAAAAAGCACTGATGTATCAAGTTGCTATCTTTTCCTAACTGGAGACAGAGAGATAACCATGGAATATTTTTGGAGGTAGAGGATGTGGAAATGCCTCAAAATTGGATTTTTGGATCCGATTAAAGAAATCATGACGGAAGCCTTCTTGGAGTTAGAAGAATGGCTTGAATATTTTGATCGGAGAGTTCACTGAAAGCTGACATCGATCAACACCAGCCACTTGATAGTGATCCACACCAGTAACCTGATATCGACTGACACTCATCGTTGAAAGAACAGCCAGGTTACATGATTGAGAAGAACCATTTGACGAGAGAATTCACAAGTCCGAGGCCTCATACCTTACTGTCCACAAAAATCTGAGACCACCCGTCTACGAGAAAGGATCTGCTGGTTTTCACAAAAGAGGGAATGTGGATTTTGTGGTTCCATGCGCTGTTTCTGGAAATGAATTTCTTATTCCACCTGATAGGAATGTGGATTTGGGTTCTTACATTGGGGTGTTTTATGATCCTCTACACACAGTAGCTTTTCAGAGATGGTTGAGACATAGAAGTGACGTCGACAAAGGCCTAACAGAAGAAGCATCGATCAATACTACACCCTCTGTGCTGATCGACACCCCTTGGGTATCTAAACATGCAGAGACAGAAACAACCAAGTCTGGGGGAAATAGCGGAAAGAAGAGGAAGAATTGGAAGAAGAGAAAAAGAACCAAGGGCTGTCCTCAGCTGTCATTGATTCCCCACTCCCCAGATGGTGTCAGGAAATACAAAGTGCGCAGCAGATGCTTCTCACAGCCGTTTGCAATGCTTCGAGCACTCTTTATTACTGAGATGATAGACAAAGGAGAAGAGTCTATGGAGTCTTTCACAAAAAGTGTGACAAAGCTGAATATATTGTACATTGGGAATTGTTTTGGAGCTAGTTCTCAATCTCATCTGGACTGGATCAGAGTTAAAAAAACGTCTAGCTAAAGACAATAACCAAGCGCTGAGTGGGAGGTAACCCATTGTTTAGTAAGTTTTAAATTTTGTTTTACTTTCATTTATTATTGATTTTTCGTTTTTTCTTTATTTTAGGTAAAAAAAAGATCAGAGGAAGAGAGTTTGCACATATCATTGACCGACACCTGATCAATGTCAATCGACAGAGCAAAACGAGCGTCGATCGATCGACACTTATATGTGTTGATCGACGGTCACCATCAGCATGCATGTATATCATTTTTCTTTGTTCAATTTTATCCATATAATTTATTTATCGTAACCAAACTAGGACGAGATAATACTGGGACAGTGTTATTTAAGTTTGGGGAGGCTCGCTGATGCTATTTATTGTTTTGACCTTTTATTTTGCTATATCTATATAAGTTTTCAGAATTTTTATTGAGTAAAGAAGGTGATTATTATCAGATTAATATTTTTACTTGTTCACTAAGCACTCTATAGCACCGTTCTTAGACGTGTTGCTTCAGAGAGTACTAGAGACACCGAAGTAGATCATCATGCCACCATAGCACACTTGCTTAGAAGGTTCAAAGGAACCGATGCTAACTTCTAGCCTAATACTGACTTATATCCTTGATTTTCGGGTTTCACATACATTGGATCGGATTTCTCCTGCAAGCCTTAAAGGTAGTATGTGTGCTTCTGATTCCATTCTCTCGTTCTCTTCGGCATCTATTAAATTAAGAAGAAAAGAAAGGATTGAGATGATTTCCTGAGATGCAAAGGGGTAGGTACATTTCCGCTGACCCCACTATTCTAATTAAAAGGAATAATCACACACTGTTGGAAGCGAGGGGTAGGTACATTACCGATGACCCCACTATTAGCCTACAAATTTTCCCAAAAAAAAAGAGAAATCGAATATAAGATGGAAAGATGGATTTTACCAGCCTCATTTTCTATTGAGTTTGAGATTTAAAAGATTCAGAGAAGAGAAAAGAGAGAATAAAAGGATAAGAGAAGACAACTACCTGTGTGTCATGATCGGTACCCGAAGGTAAAATCTGCACTTTATTTATGCAAGAAATAATGTTACTAGAGGGGTGAGTAAGACTAGTATTTGCTTAGGTTACTGGTAGAATGGATTTGATTGTTATACTAGGATAAGGTATATAAATTTCTCTCAGATTATCACTTTTTTATGTGGTGGCAACATAGTAGAGGTGATAAGTATAAGTTAGAGATATCGTGAATCCATTTGTTTTCAAACCTTTTCAGATTATGATATTCTTTGCTTGAGAACAAGCAAAAGGATAAGTCTGGGGGAGTTGATATACAATGAAATTTAACCCTTTTTGGCCATGTTGTATGTGATTTTTAGAATCTATAATATGAGTTTGGAGTATATTTTTAGAGTATTTTAAGGTTCATGTATATTTTGGAGAACTTTGGTAATTCAGGAGCTTTTTGAGGTGCACAACTGCACAGAGGCGTCAGATGTTTATAGGGATGGAGAATTTCCCACTGATAGATTGAGCCCATAGTTTGGCAAAAGACAGAGCCTTGATTTGGCCTTCCAATGCCACCGGTTTTAGGTCAATCAGCATAATGTAGAAGAATTAATTCCCGTTTAACTAAAGAGTGGTCAGTGTGCCTCGCGAGAGGAAGCTGCCGAGAAGATGAATGAGTGTAGATCAACGGTGCACTTTCTGAACGTTTATTTTATCCACTATATTTAGTTAGGAGAGAAGAGAGGAAGTTATTCAGAGTCCTCTTGGAACACCTTTGGTTTTTATATTTATTCTATTGCAATTTCACCTATTCATCTATGGTTTTCTGTGACAACTATCTGAACTCCTTCAGAGATTTGTATTGGAACCCTATTGTTTATTTTATGCATTATGATATTCAATCTATTATGCTTTCTATGATTATGTCTGAGTAATTCTCTTGTTATATTTAGGGTTTATAATGCTATTGATGAATTAGCCCCAAAATAGGATTACTAGGATGAAGAAATATCAATCTCTAAAATTGTGTTTAATGCTTGCGTTCTAGAGTAGCTAACTAGAAACTTGAACTTAGGACATGGACAAATACGAGAGTAGGTCATGTGCCAGAATTGATTTCACCAAACTAGGTTGTTAGATACATGTGAGATCTTGTTTAATTAACCTAGCGGACAAACTTCCTGTTTGATTAGCGTCGATCAACACTTGACCTTAGCCGTCGATCAATGGTCCACTCCTTCGTTCGCATACCGGAGTTGTGATAGGGTCTGATATTTACCATTTTTATTCCATCATATCAGCCCTATTTAGACTCTGTTATATATTTATGTAGTTGGATTTTTGTGATTTCAGGTTCAAGTACGTCCTTGAGTACTATTGTAATTCTAGAGCTGTTTGAGATGCAGAACTCTGCAGATGCATCAGAAGTTTATATATGGATGGAGATTTCCAGGGCGAGATTGAGCTGATATTTTTACACAAGATAGATCATTGGGTTAGCTTTCCAATTCAACCGGTTTAAGCTCTATCTGACGGTTAGATCTAAAGTTATGCCTGATTTACTGAAGATTGGTATGTCTGCCTCACGAGTGAAAGCTGTCGAGAAGATGAATGAGTGTTGATCGGCGGCACAGCCTTGGTGTCAAGTGACGGTGATCCCAGAAGACAGGCCCAACTTGTTTTATGGTCGACTTAAGCCCATAAGGCATCACAAATTACCAGAATACTCTTGCACGACTTTAAACCCTATTTATGTGTGTTTTATGCCATTGTTTAGGCAGCAAACTTTAGTTTATTCATAGTTCTAGGTTAGGAGAGAAGAGAGGAACTTCTTCAAAGTTCTCCTGGAACTCCTTTGGTTTTATATTACCTTCTATTTTATTACTATTCAATTTATGCTTTCAACTATCATGTATAAGTAGATCCATCTGCTAGGTTTAGGTTTTTTAGGGTTTTGATGGATTAGCCAAACAATAGAACTGCTAGGATAATTTTTATATCTACCAATAGGATTGATCTTAATGGTTTTTTAGATTAATAAACTAGAAATGTGATCATAGGATAGTTAGGCGCACGAGAGAGCATGGTCTATTACCTGAATATAATCATGTTGAGCTAGGTTGTTAAAAACAAACGATATTTGATCGAAGAGCCTAGTGAACATATCAAATTATGTTGTAGTGCTTCACTCAAGCGACCATCGATCGATGCTAGTTCAATAGCGTCGAATGATGGTCATTCTGAGTTCACAACGAGAGTTGGAACAAAGACTTAGTCAATAGATTAGACTCACAGCGAGAGCTGGTGGTTTTTTATATTAGATATTGGGTTCTGTGACTTATATCCTTAGCTTCTATCCACTATATTCATGATTAACTGAATGAAAACCTAAGTCTAGCAATCCTTCTTCCTTCGAACAATTCCTTGATTTACTAGCTTTATTATTTATCACTCTATATTATCTAACCTAGCATATTCTGAAACTCAAGTCTATTGTGAGATATATTGAGTCCCTGTGGATATGATTCGTAAGTACTGCAGTCGATTTCTTATTTGAGAGAGTTGCTCTTGGGGTAATTTGAGCACATCAAATTTGGCTCCATTGTCGGGGACTCTGATCATTATTAGACTAGATGTAGGATTCCGTCTAGGTTTTTATTTTTAGTTTGCTTTTTCTACTCTTCTTTTCTTTTGTTTCAGGTACATATATCTTAGTATCATGAAGGGATGAGAAGAGGATTTTTGGGCTCTACAAAGAAGGAGTCTACTGATTCACGCACGATCCAACTACTCAGTATCGATCGACTCTACTTGCGAGAAGACAGAGAAAATCAAAGTGCTTAGGCTTCAGTATTATGAGAATGGGATCTTAAGAGATAACGAAGGTCGAGCTCGCAAAAGTACAGGACAGTTGATTACTGCTGCTGAGAGGGATGACTTTGAGCTGAAACCTATATATATCACTGCTATGGGGCATTGTCCCTTTCATGGCTTTTCTCACGAGCAACCCATGGATCATATCAACGTATTTGAGGAAATGGTATTGTATATCTTCAATGAAGTCCCTCAAAACCACTTCTACTGCGAATTCTTCCAATACACCCTCGCTGGAGATGCAACTCATTGGTTTAAGAAGCTACCACCAGGGTTCCTTACTGCCTGGAATGACACCAGTAATGCCTTCCTCGACAAATTTCTCTATGCTGCAGAAAATCTAGAGATTGAGATGGAATCTATGATTAGTTATATGGTATAGGATGATGGAAAACATGGATCTGGAGAGCCGAGAAGAGGAGATGAAATTGATATTAGTGATCCGACCTTATCATCGATCGACACTAAGACCTCCGCATCTATCGACACATATCTCTGTTGTCAAATGATACCTCTTGAAACCTATGAGGGATTGAGTTGTCCTGGGGACATTGTAGACTCATTATTGAGGTTTGATCAGTCGATTATAGAGGATTTCTTGTAGCTAGATGATGAGAAACAGCCTAAAAATTCAGTCCAGGACTCGGAGCAGAAACTTGATGATGATCAGCACACTTCAGGAAGAGATATGGAGACTTTACCAAAGGCTAGCATCAATCGAGACCCGCGCGATGACATCGATAGACCCGAGCAACATTATATTGATCGGCACCACCTACCTAAAACCGATCGACACTCACCACTGGACGAACAGCCAGGTTATGTGATTGAACCAGAACCAGAACCAGTTGGGAAGAGAATGCGCGAGTCTGAGACCTCACACCCTACTGTCCACGAACATCTGAGACCTGCTGTCTATGCAGAAGAAGATGATGGGTTTCACAAAAGAGTGAAAATGATACATGACCCTATGAAGATTGTGGTTCTCTGGGCTATTTCTGAAATAGAGTTACCTATTCCGCCCGATATAAGTGTGCATCTTGGACCTTACATTAGGGTTTTTCATGATCTTTTTATGCAGTAGCTTCTCAAAGAAGATTGAGGTATACGGATGACGTTGACCAAGGATCATCGGTAGCAGTATCTATCGACGCCAGCAAGCATCGATCGACAACACCATTGGAGTATTGATCGACAACAACATTAGAGCATCGATCGACAACACCATTGAAGATTGATCGACAACAACATTAGAGCATCGATCGACACCCCTCGGGTATCTCAGCTCACAAAGAATTAGTCAATATATTTGACTCGCAGTGAGAGCTGGTCGTCTTTTATAGTAGATATCATGTTCTATGACTAATACCCTTAGCTTGTATCCACTATAATCCTGATTAACTGAATGAAACCCTAAGTTTAGCAATTCGTCCTTCCATCAAGCAACTCCTTGATTTACTTTCTTTTTATTTATCACTATATATTATCTGACTTAGCGTAGTCTGAAACTCAAGTCTATTGTGTGAAATATCGAGTCCATGTGGATATGATCCTTAAGTACCGCAATCGATCTCTTATTTGAGAGAGTTGCCCTTGGTGTAATTTGAGCACATCAAGTTGGTACAAGAGGGGGTCATACTAGTTAGTTAATGTTCTCACATATCAATAATTCCTTGCATCATATCCATTATAATTCCTTTCTTGGAACCCTAGATCTAGCCAACCATATTTCCAGCAATCAACCCAATCAATCTTTTCAGAACAAATACCTTGTTCGACCTGCTTTAATTTATTTACTGCATATCTATTACCCTAGCTTAATCACGATCGATTGAGTTTATTGTGTGCATGCGCTCCCTGTAGATTTGATCCATTAGTACTACAACTCGACCTCTTATCTGAGAGAATAAAATCACTCATTAGGGTAATTTGAGTGGTATCAATATGATAAGACTTCACATGATTCATATCAATATACTTAATAATATCCATATATATTGGTACTTGAGAAAAATTATTAAGAATCGGGAAAATCTCAAAGAATTATTCTTAGTAATTCTTTAGTGTTTACACAAGGCAAACACTTCATAACTAAATATAGATAAAGAGACAATACTTAATCAATCAACCATATTTAGTACACAATCATGTTGTAATCATTCAATATATATGTATGAGATTGGCTAAGGAAGACTAGACACGAACTCAATCTAAACGTTCATAACTTGCTGATAACTCCCAAAACAGAATGAGGACAAGGCATGACCCGGCTGGTAATTTCAATCTCTTCGACCAACTAAACCAAAAATAGAACGGTTGGATATAAGTTTAATCAGTACACAAGAAGAAATCAATATGGTTAGACTCAGCTAATATTAGTTGGGTTCGCTTATGATCAGCTCCTAACTGTTTGGTTCATGACAAAATTAATTCGGTTTGGATTAAATCCAATCAGCTCATATCAGTTTAGCTAAAGGTTCCATGAGGCTAATTTAATCCATAACTAAATAAAACTGAACCATACAATGGTGTAGACAACTGATCCAGGACTAGAATCTTAACAAATCAGTCCACTGATTCGAAACAAAACTGTTCTAAACTAGAAGCTAAAGCTTAGAGGTTTTTCTCAAGGTTTAAATGAACTTGGTTGCTATAAGCTTAAAGCTGAACCGACGGCAAACCTGATCAGGACAAGATATCCTTTGTAGGATCAATATCAGAAACAAAACAACTCTATAGGGTCGCTTTACAAGGACCGGAGCTTAACCAAAACTGATCTCATCAAACCCATTAGTTTTTACCAATTAAAATCAAGGCTGGAAAACATGGATGATCATCATCTTCAAAGCGCCAAACCTTCAGATATTTAGCTCACCAAAATCACTGATTAAAGTGAAAAGAGGGTGAGAAAGGGTTGTCCAAGCTCTCTTCACTCCTCTGATTTTTCTCAGAATTGTTCTGACTGTTTTTCTCTCTTTCCTCTCTTTGGTTTTTCTGTGCTTCTCACTGGTTTTTCTTGCAGTAACAGAACGTCCAGGAGGAGAGATGGTGGTATTTTATACCATATGAGGTTTCTTCATCTCAGGTTTTTCTCTTTACAGAAGCTGTAGTTTGGAGAGAACATGTGGCAACCAGATTCACCACAAGCAGCTCACCTTTCATTTCCATGAAGAAAGCTGCAAGCATCTGAAGCTAGTAGCTTGTGACTTGCACATGACTTACTTATTAACCAATCAGGCTGGCAGGAAGCTTGTGGCAATCACAAGATCATTTAACAGAAGCAAGCAGGCAGGTTGGTGAAAGGCACAGACGTGTCAGGAAAAAAATCATGAATCTGGTCGATAATCTTTGGACAGTTTTCGACTAATATTTTCTTGTCCCGTCGAGAAATTAATTCACCTGGTCGATTTTATTTTAATTCTGGTCGGACCAACTTCAAACTGGTTTAGCGAATTTTTTCTCAACCAAACTCCGATCCAGTCGTGAGGGTTATTACATTCCCCCCCCCTTCAAAAGAATTTTTCCCGAATTCTCAAACCATAGCTTAACGCACTTTACTAGACACCAGAGTCTCGGAAATGAGTTTTGAATAATCACCCTGATATTTATCTCAGTCTTTCCATGCCGGAGCCACTCTCTATTGCTTTTCTCAAAATATATAAACTTTGAAATTCTTCGACTATCCAATCTTCTGATATGACGTTCATTTATCAGCAAAGGACCTTTAGGATAGGCTAGATTGGGTTTCAAGTTTTCTAGTTTCAGAGCTTATGCAACATCAACTCACAGCATGTATATATGAAAAAATCTCTAGTCAACAGATAACAATTCTAACTATGATAACATCTCGATTCGGACCAAGTAGCATATTTGCGGATTTCCCAACTTTTCTAAAATGATACTTTTTCTTTGCACTGCAGCAACATTCAATAAGAACCAAGTTCATTACTGCTACACAAGACTCGTCAACTTGATTAACCGTGTAACAATCAAACAAGAACATGCACGATTAATCACGCTAACATGATTAAAACCAAGGGTGCTACTCTCAAATACACACACTCACCCATTCCCAGTATAATTTCCCTTAAGCTTCTATACATCTCTATTCGATCTAAGACCCTCTTCATAATCTTCTGAGCAACTCGAATTCCTTTCTATTGCCTTCCACCCAAATCAACAACATGGAAATGTGGAACGTTAAGTGATGTGCCATATGTGAAGGTAACATCCCGGTCTGGTTAATGTCAACTTGATTAACCGTGTAACAATCAAAGAAGAACATGCACGATCAATCACGCTCAGGGTGCTACTCTCAAATACACACACTGACCCATTCCCAGATAAATTCCCTTAAGCTTCTATACACCTCTATTCTATCTGAGACCCTATTCATATTCTTTTGAGCAACTCGAATTCTTCTTATGTTTCCCATAACCAAGTCTGCTTATAATGATTTCTTACTTCTTTATTTGCTCCAGCAACTAAAGGATCCAACAGGGATTCACCAACTGAGTAATCTTGTACGACAACTTCATATATTATGTATTGATACATCCTCTGATATCTTAACAACCTTGGGATTCTCATGTGCACCATGGTCATACCTTTTCTTGCACTCATCATTCTTCATGGGGGGTTTAATTATCATCTGTTTTTTAAGTCATCAAGATTAACTTCACGTAGGAATTGTATTCCATTTCTCACATGTGTTGGCTTACTGAACTTTTACCTGACATAGTTCTCGTACTTTCTTTGTAATATTTTTCCTTCAGTTCCTCAAATGATTTCCTTAGGTTCTCATCCTTCAACTGCGATCTCGAATATAGATGAGCAACTCATATTGGTTTATTACTTGCAATATTAGGGACTCTCCATTCCCCCCTTCGAAGGCAGCCAAATCAATCAATTCAGATTTTCCTGTATAATTACTGAGTCCCTTCTCAATATCGACACCAGCTTTCCATCTGAATAAAGCAGAAATAACCCACAATTGTCTTTCTTTCGGCTTGTTTGATCGGTGAGCACTTATATCTCTCTTCATACTGAAATGATCGACAATTCTAAAGGGCAAACAAAACTGCAACCACCTCAAAATTGTGCATCAGATAATTTACCTCATGCGCCCTTATCTCTATTGATGCATAAACGATTACCCTATTGTCTTGCATCAGAACGCAACCGAAACCAATCCGAGATGGATCCTTTAAATTCTATGATTGTTTACTGTTGGGGTCAAAATCGGTTACGATAGAAATCAACATCAGAAAACTACAAGGAAATGTACTCTTTGTAAAAAAAAGAGATAATATATCGGAAAAGGGGGGACCCAAAAATCAAAGTCAAGTTTCGGCTAAACCACGAAGGAATGATCTGCACGGTGAGCCATCAAGAAGAGTTTGTCCTAGACCTCGGGTCGACATGTCCCCGAGCGTCAAGACAGCGAAAACACTAAAGGAATCGATCATCCAACTCACCGAATGGAAAAGTTGGCCGAGCAAGACATCCAACTTGTCGAACGGACGAGTCGAACCATACAAGCCGACCAACTTCCCGTTCGATGAGTTGGACCAGTCCAACTCGCCAAACGGGCGAGTTGGGCAACGTTGACTGACCAACTCGCCGAACGGGCGAGTTAGATCGGAAGAGACAACCAACTCGCCCGTTCGGCGATTTGGATTAATCAATCCATTTCCATCTCATCCTTGTAACTCCCTCCTACGAAACTTGATCGAACTCATCTTTCTTTCGTCCTGGTCAAGATTGACGTTGGAACTTTACCGTAAGAACTTGTTCCCACGTATAAAGTTTAGATCGATAGGGTAAAATGAAAACAGATAACTAAACACCTAAAGTTTCCCGCACTATACGAAATGATCCTAACTCTCGTCAGGGACGACGTCATCTCAGGAATGATCTTCCGATAAAATCGTAATGCCGCTTAAGTCGAAAAATGGCTCGAGGAGGTCTAAAACTCAGTCAAAAGCCCGCTGGCGATTTTATCTGAAATCGAGCCCAATCTTTATGACGGTTTATCTTTTATTTTGCAGGAAGAGATAAATGTTATTTTTGCAAGATAAATGCCAAGATCAATAGATAATTGTTAAGTTTCGAAAGATAATCATGAAGATCAAAGAAAAAAGGAATATTTTCGCGAAGCGATAAATTCGACCGGGGGCAAAACGGGAAAGAGCAAACCGCCTCTAGGGGGAGTATATAAGGATTTCGGGGTTGAGGATTCATCACACACGAAAATTCTTAATCAGAGCAAACATAGCACTTAGGGAAATTAGGCATATTTTGTTTTACTGTTATCGAGCAGCGACTCAACTAGGTTATTCAGGTATTATGAGGTTAGAACTAGTAACTCGCCGATGGCTCTTTCTGCTAAGGCTTTACGTGTTGTAACACTCAAACCACATTCAGAATAAGATCCTCTTTGTTCTCTTTTTGTCTTTACTAATTCATCGTTATATTGTTGTTCTCAATGTTTGGTTGCTTGATTTTTTTGGCTTAGCAGAAATACGGGACCTCTGGGAAAGCTAGGTTACCCTTGCCTTCATAAATCAACGAAAATCCACAGTGCAAATTTCGGTTCCCACAGTTTACCGCTAGAAGGAGAGGGGTCCGGATCAATTTAAATCTCAACCATCAACGCTCAATCAAAACATGTCAGATCTCAACAACCAACAGCCTGGTGACGACAACGTTGAAAATACTCCAGCGACGAACGTCACTGCGGTCAATGCCGACGCAAACACTACAGCGTTCGAGGAGGTGAAAAAGATGTTCTCGACTTTCGAAAAGAAGTTGGGAAAACAAGATAAGGTCATGAAATCTCTCTCTAAACATGTCAAAACCCTTACAGCGAGGTACATGGCAATTTTTCCACGTGTAAAAACCTGAATCCGCGGAAGAAGACTCAACTTTGCAACACCTTTGGACCGGTCCGGCAACGTGCAGGGTAAACCGTCAGCACGAAAGAACCTGAGAGATCTTCTTCCTATCGAAGAAGATAAAGAAGGAGGAGAATTCGAACGCGTCGACGTGGAGTCTAGAAGCAAGTACAAACCTACGGACAAAGACGCATACATACATCCACGCCGCACAATGAGCCGAGCTACTCGGGACGAATCCTATTTCGAAAACCCTATGACCGAACAAGAAGAAGCTATCTTCTAGAATGAACATGAGGAGCTGGTCGAAAAGCAAACTCGGAACACCCGCAGGAAACGCCAAAAAATTTGGAAATCTGTTAGCAAGAGTTCTGAAATTCGCGACCTCCACGATGATCTCATGAAAACAGTGGAAGAAGTTAGAGCAGTGAAGTCCCAAATCCACCATGCTACTAGCACTGCACCGGAGATCGATCTGATACTTGAAGAAGCTCATTAAACACCTATCACTACTCGTATCACCAAAACTAGGGTTTCGAATTAAGGGAAGATAAAAGTAATGTCATACGATAGAACTACCAATCCCAAGGCACACCTAGAGGTTTTTCAGGTTGCGATGGGAAGAGCAGGTTTAGAGAGAACGAGAGAGACGCCGGGGAATGTCGCCTCTTCTTAGAAAACCTCTGCGGAGCAGTACTAAAATGGTTCTCTCACCTCAGGAAGAACTCCATCGGGAGTTTCCGCCAGCTTGCCTCAGAGTTCCTCAAGCAATACTCAATGTTCATAGATCGAGAAACATCCGACGTGGACCTCTTGAGATTATCCCAAGGAGAGGAAAAGACTCTCCGCAACTTCATAAAACGGTTCAAAACCGTCATGGCTAGAGTCAGTGGGATAAGCGACAAAGTCGCAATAGACGCACTTCGAAAAATGCTCTAGTACAAGTCGAAGTTCAGGAAGTGAATAACATTGGAAAAGCCGCGTACAATCCAGGATGCGCTTCGCAAAGCCACAGATTACATCATCATCGAGTAAGAGACAAAGAACTCGTCAAAGGATCTAGAGTCATATCAGAAGTTAAAGAAGAAAAACCCTTGCAACGACTAAAGCATTCATCGCGGAGACAAAGAAATACAGGGAGCGAATTACTACGCTATTAAATTCGGATCAGAGCAAGGCCGGAGGAGGGGTAACATGTGGACCCGAAATCCGAATTACGACGAAAACGCGTTCTACGAATTTCATCAAGCCCGCAGACACTCGATCATTAACTACAAAGTTCTTGGTGCGAGGTTGGCTGCAAAGCAGCTCTATGGAGGACTCTCAGGAATCTCCAGCATGAAAGATCTCATCCGCGACTCGGACTGTCCCCCAAAAAACGACAGGACTCCTCAAACAGAGAACCCTTCCCCAGGAAACCAACAGAGAGAAAAGCGCGGAAGAATGCAGAACGAGAAGGGCAACGACAACAACCGTCGCAGGGTAAACATGATCATCGGCGGATCGCGATATTGCAGCGATACCGTCTCGGCCATCAAAGCTTATCAGCGCAAGGCCGAGACAAGCGAAAATTTGTCAAACTGGTCCACGCCCAATGACACCCCGAAGGGAGAAATCATTTTCAATGAAGAAGAGGCCGGAGGGATCGATCAGCCACATTGCGATCCACTCGTAATTGATCTCGTAATAAGAGATCTCGAGGTTGCTAGGGTTCTCATCGACATTGGAAGCACGGTCAAAGTGATCTTTCGCGATACTCTCAATAGGATGAACGTCGAGTTAAGCGAAGTTGTACCATCGCCAAAACCGCTGACAAGTTTCTCTGGCATGACGTCAATGACCCTAGGGTCAATCAAATTACCAATTTCGGCAAAAGAAGTCACCAAGATTGTTGATTTTGCGGTCGTCGACCACCCGACCATCTACAACGTCATCATGGGCACGCCTTGGCTAAACGCCATGAAGGCAGCCCCATCGATTTATCACTTAGGCATTAAATTCCCAACTCATAAAATGATTGCCATGATCTGGGGCTGCCAAAAGTAGTCGCGACGTTGCTTCTTGGCCGAGCACAAGCTAAGAAAAATCATGAACATTGCAATGACGAAGACCAAACGCCCGAAGATAGCTCAGGTACCAGCCGAAATACTTCGGACAAAGACAACCCAGAGCTGTCAGCTCAAGCAACGGCCAATGAACAACTAGTTCCAGTGCCCGACGCGTCAAGTCCACCGGAGAAGAAAAGTCCAACGGAAGACGTCAACCCAGAAACTGACGCAATTGACACAAACACGACGGCCGAGTAAACAGAGTCGCCCAAACAAGAAGACCTACGAGATGGCTTGATCCTCGAAAGGGGTACGTAGGTAGCTCATCGAAAGACGAGTTCATCCATACCCTCTCTAAAAAGGGGGGGAGTCGGTACATATACGAATACTCGTATATTTCCGCATTCAAAATAGAAAAATTTCGGTAATAGAGACTTCATTATAATTTTGCAAATTTTCTTTCATCTCCCAAAGAAATGTTATGTTATACTTTCAGAAACATCCATATACGATCAAAACGATGATTGCAGCAACCCAGAAACAGAAACTTGCGAAAAATCATTCTACCTCAAAACGGATAAACTCCACGCTATCTTATCTTGGTCGAATTGTCAATCCCGATTCCCGAGCAATGCACGAGACCCTGGTCCCATATGTTCAAAGCATTACTGACACAAAATAGGTTTTCGAAAAAATAAGCGAGACGTCACCTGAATTTTTGAGAACACATCCTAGTCCATTCGCGACTATAAACCATAGAAAGCTCGGCAATTGGCCACGCCGACCACTTTAGTCGTCTTAAACAAATGCACCCAGATCTATCCTAAGGAAAGATCCTCTCACATCAGACTAGGATAAACAACGTGCTATAAAAGAAATCCAAAATTTTGGTCAGCCCGAAGAGATGCTCGACTTCGACCAGACAAGTCTTATAAGCCGAGAACCTATCGCGGTCGTTAAATCAAAACAGAGTCAGGTTAAAATCAAAACAGAAAAAACAAAAGACGATTAGTCATCTCAGAGCCTCAAAGTGAAAGTAAACCTAGGTCTTGCCCTAAACCCAACACACTGGTCTCTAACGTCTCAAGGGATGATATCAAAAATATAAGAGATCCTGAAAGCATGTCTCTAAATCCGTATCTAAACGTTCTCGAAACTACAAAAAATCTTCAGCATCTCGAACGAACAACGAATAGGATGATCCGCAAAAAAGGAGGAAGTCGAGATTACTATTCTATTTTTTTCCTACACTTAACGAATTCCAAACGTCTTTTTAAAAACCCTCTTCTCATAAAAAAGCACGGTTCGAATGAAAGCTGATAAAAGGTAGGGATTCAAGGCCACATTCAGCCAGTCCCACTACATACGACCACAGTCGGCGAAAAAATTAAACGAAAACATACTATAATACAAGGGAACGCATTCCCGAATAAGTCGTGACATCGCAATCACTCGTAAAAACCAAAGTACCCGGTCATCGATCTACCAAGCGAGTAGTCAGTGACGTCCGAGGAGCCGTCGGCTGGTTCACATCACCCATCTCGTCGGCAGCCCCCGTTCAGCCTCCACTGTGTCGGGAGAAACAGGAATCCGGTTCCACTATTCCCAAATCCTCTCCACGATATGAGGAATCGCGAAGTCCCTATCCCTCTCGTTCATGCGCCCAGTCTGCCTCGCATATTCGACACTGAATGAATAATCAGGGGCCTGCGTGTGATATAATCCGCCCACAGCGCCCCGACACTCACGATAATCCCCAAAATCCTTATAAACCCTCCTAAGCTCCTCCAATTCCTGCGAGAAACTTTCACGAGGGGTCTTCATAACTTCGGCCATCTCTCTCTTCCCTCGCCTATAAGTGCGACGAACCTCCATCGCAACCGACTACCTTCACGACAAGGAGAACTTTCCAACTCATCTCTCAGACGGGCAACTCTTTATTAGCCATGAACTGAGCCATGCATGCCTCTTGGCAGATCGCATCAAGGGCTCGGTTCATCGTAAGGAGACACTTCGAAGTATCTCGAAGTCAAGAAAATATCATCCTTAAAGAGAATAATAATGCCCAAGAACCAAAACTTACCCCGTTAACCATCCTCGACGCCTGGGTAAACTCCGGCGTCTTGTTGGACCCACCTACGTCCGAAGAAAAGTCAAAAACAAACAGCTCATCAATATTGTTTTGTTCGCCACTACTCCCGCCTACTTGACAATTTTGATAATCTCTAAGTATGTTATCAGGGGAGCACCGCTCGTTAGCCGCATCGTCCTTGACGAAGACGTGTTTGTCCTTGCAAGTCTTCGATCTTTCCTCTCTCGTGCCAACCTCACACAAAACAAGCCCATTCATGGTCGACACTGACCCTTCCTCTACCGGAAGGTCCGACTGATACAGAGAACGGTGGAGAGCAACAGCACAACGAAGCAGTTTTGGGGTCACGTTGCCCAAGAGCATGGACGACCATGAAGCTAGTCTCGAATGGTGTTCAGATCCTCCGGAATCAGAGGAAAAGGATTGGTCTCCTAAATATATATATATATATATATGTTTACATATATTAGAGATCGAACTTCACCAAGACTGAAATAAAAAGGTCACTCAATCAAGGATACCTTTCCGACCCCATCTGATCCTAAAGATGGGAATGACAGTCGCTTCTAAAAATGCATCATTAACACGAACAAAAAAGAAGTTCTCCCGCTAATCATGATAGTTCAACACAAAATCCTTTATGATCGTCATCCCCAACCGAGGCCTCAACTGAACTATGGACGATTTCCCCCAGGGTTTAATAATAACGTCAAGATGATTGGCATCAAGGGTCATACCTAATTCGTAACTTAGCGCTAGAATCCGACAATATGCTGAAAACCACACAGTTTATCTGACCTATCGATATCCTGAATTGGTTGAAAAGTCACGCCACGATTTCAGGAAAAGGAAACCACAAATGGCACTGCTTCAAGTACGCCTCATAGCACGTGAAGTAACCCTTGGGGGGGGGAGAGACTCGGCGACCTCTCCAACATTTGGAAGACGAAACTCGACTAACTCAGGAACTTGACAACAGCTCTGAATGGCAGAAAGCCCATTCGGGCACCTCCTGCTTGGACAACCCTCGATGGGGTTGGCATGAAACGGAGGCGGGGCCCACGTACCAGGTCTGGTAGGTTTTACATCTCCCTTGGCCTCCCAGTATGACTCGGCTTCCTCAGGATCAACCGAGTGTGCCGAGAATTCCCCCTTTGGCCTATCATTGTTGTGTTACAGGCTGGAACCATCATGGACGGAACGATCGTGACGAGATTTTGTGGAAACCTTTCTTCTTGAAGGCATAACTTTTTTTTTACCAAGGGGAGGAAAGAGAGGAAAAAATCTTTTAATCCTTGAAAATAGTTTGTGAGAATGTGCAAGTGAAGAATTTGAAAACCCACTCCACATACTTATAGAGGACAAGATTCACTATTTCACCTCCAGGATTTCGGACGTTGGATTCCGTCTAAATTATCCAATACACCTAAAATGCTCGCAAGAACTTCACAATTCTAACGAGCTGGGGGCTTACTGTTGGGGTCCAAATCAGTTACGATGGAATCAACGCCAGAAAACTACCAAGAAATGTATTATTTGTGAAAAAGAGATAATATCTTGGAAAAAGGGGGACGGGAAAATCAAAGTCAAGTTTAGGCTAAACCACGAAGGAATGATCTGCACGGTGAGCGAACAAGAAGAGTTTGTCTAGACCTCGCGTCAACGTGTACCCTTGCGTCAAGACAGCGAAATGACTAAAGGACTCGATCACCCAACTCACCGAATGGAGAAGTTGCCCGAGCAAGTTATCTAACTCATCGAACGGCGAGTCAAACAATACAAGCTGACCAACTTTCCCGTTCTGCGAGTTGGATCGAATGAGACAACCAACTCGCCAAACTGGCGAGTTAGGTAGCACAAGCAATCCAACTCCCCCTTCGTCAAGTTGGATTCAATCCATTTAAATCTCATCCTCCTAATTCCCTCCTTCGAAACTTGATCAAAATCATCCTTGTTTTATCTCGATCGAGGTTGACGTTGGAACTTTACCGTAAGAACTTGTTCCCTTGTATAAAGTTCAGATCAATCGTGTAAAACAATAACGGTTAACTAAACACCTAAAGTTGTTGGCACTATATGAAAAGATCCTAACTCTCGTCAGGGACGACGTCGTCTCAGGAATGCTCTTTCGATAAAATCACAAAAACGCTTAAGTCGAATAACGGCCCAAAAAGGTCTAAAACTCAGCAAAAAGCCCGCTCGCGATTTTATTTGATATTGAACCCAATCAATTTCACAAGATAAATGCCAAGATCGAAAGGTAAATGTTAAGTTTCTAAAGATAATCATGAAGATCGAGAAAAAAAGGAATTTTTCCGCGAAGCGATAATTTTGACCGAGGGCAGAAGAGGAAAGAGCAAACTGCCTGTGGGAGGAGTATATAAGAACTTCGAGGTTGAGGATGCAAGACACACGAAAATTCTAACTCAAAGAAAACATAGCACTTAGGGCAATTAGGCATGTTTCCGTTTTACTGTTATCGAGCTGTGACTTAACTAGGTTATTCAGGTCTAACGAGGTTAGAATTAGGAATTCGCCAAAGGCTCTTTCTGCTAAGGTCTTACCTGTTGTAACGCTCAAACCACATATTCAGAAGAAGATCCTCTATGTTCTCTTTCTACCTTTATTAATTTCTCATTATATTGTTGTTCTCACTGTTTGGTTGCTTGGTGTAATCGACAGTGCGAATTTTGATTCCCACAGTTACCCTTGCAAAAGTTAAGATATTTGTAATCGTCAAGTCTTTCTATAACTGGTTGCTTACTTCTTCAATCCTTTTATTTCATTCCAAGGTAGTATCTTTCTCAATCGATCAGCTCAGCTGTTGAAGGTACTCAGCCAATCCAAAGAACTTTGAATCTCGATAACTAAGATTTGACATGACCATTATGTAATAATTGCGACCTTTTCTAGATGAACAATTCCTTGTTCTACCTTGGTGACTAATGCGTCCATCGAGCACCCTTGGAAAACAAGCTGCACTATGAAACTTAATCAGATTTAACCATGTTGCTCACGTCATTGATTGAACTATAGTCGAACATATTCACAAACTGTGATCCCTTCTTCTTTACCACTGACATGGGTACTCCCCATAATAAAGAGCTAGGTCCAACATAACCTTTTTCCAAACAAATCTTTTAACTGCTACTGGAACTCGGCTAGAACCACATGGTGTGATGGATAGGCTACTGCAGCAAATCCAGGATGAACAAGAATACTTAACGGTTTTATCTAGATTTGACAATTCTTCCGGCACCATAAGCATATTTTTGAATTCTCTGATTATCAAAACCTGCTCCTTTGATCTTCTCCAAGTAGACAAGATAAGGGAATACACCCCTTCACCTTCTCCCTAAAGGTTTTCCACTCTTAAGAATGATATGAGCGATGCTCATATTTTTTTGTAGAATCCCGCTGTAGGCCAAAGGTGACTCGTCTTTTTCCAAATACCTCTTCCTCGCCAACATCTTAATTGGGCTCTTTAACTACATAGCTAATCTCACTCTACATAGAAACATACCGCTCTAACGGAAGTACTAAGGAATGGGAAAGGCATACCATAATTTTAAATGGTAGCCAGTACTTCCAGGGATAAGAACGGTATACTTGAATTCACTAAAGTGAATCCTCCCTGAAACTTTGACATACAACTATGTGTTGTTCCCAAATCAAACACAATAAGGATGGAAAATTCTGTCCATATGCAAGGTCTCTCTTATGACACCTTTATCACACGTTCACTTCTCTATTCAATTATTCATAATTTAAAAAAAAATGCACGCAACACACAATCGGATAAGAAGCAAACCTCTGATTAGACCTTTAGGGGTTTTGACGGTCGAAGCAATTCTAAAATGTAGGCTCTACCTAAATAGCCTAACACTTGGATCATGACTAATGATAAGGAAACACAAACAAACTTAGGGTTTGACACCCTAGGTATAGGTAATTGGACTGGGTTACAAGTGGGCAAGAGGTAACATAGCATCTTTACTCTTCACAAGGGAGCCGCCAAAGCCCATATGACGAAAACAATCCAGAATTTCCCACACTTGGACATTCAAAACCATTTTCCTTGGCTAGTCACCTCGATAATAACTCAGGGTCCTCGATCTTGATTGGATGAAATTTCCACTGAAAATATTCCACAGCAACTTAATTAATTCATTGCTTGAAACTGACCTTCAATTTGCACTGGTTGGAAATTAACGGTCTGCATGACTTGGTAAACTTCTTCAGCAGTAATAAATTTTTTTACATTAATGTTGTACTCTAACATTTCCTCGAAGATCTGGAACTCCACAGTCTTTTGTTTTCTCCGATAATTCTTGGCTACGTTCCTCAACGTTTTTTCTTATGATCTTTAGCTTTTCCTCTTGGCGGAAAAGTCTCCTATATCAATGTCGTAAGCACAATCGCCAATCGATCCCATGCCTTGAGTAGAAAATACTACTTCTTGAACTCTTGAAATCTGTCCAATTCGATCTCACCTCTCCGAAGTAATGCTTGAATCTCAACAAACAACTCATCGTATTCATATACAGATAGCTTGCGGCCAAATCCTACTTCTTGTATTCTGCTCCAAGTGTTGCATTCAATACCTACCTCACACTAATGTCAACCTCAATGGTTTATTCCTTTCTCGTATCTTATAGTACTAATTATTTTTTTTTCATCATAAGCTTCAAGATGTGTTGTTGGAAACAAAATGCGTCTGGTGTGTCCATTGTCTTGTGTTACAGTCGAACCATCCCGGCCACCAACTGTAAGCTTGAAACAAATGCTTAATCAATTACGCTTAGACGGCTCTGGTTCTGGTAGGCTCAGCATAAGCTAGATAGACTTGAGAAGCGGAAACAACAAGTGCATCTGAGTGTTCATAGGCCGTTGCCCTGAAGCAGATCAAAATCAATGCGCACCTTAACTTTAATAACACACGAGTCTGGAGATGTCATAGATGTGTCGACTATGTCCCATAAGTCCCTCTGAAGGATCAATATCCACACAAGAACTTGAAAGCAAGGTAGGAAAGGATGACGATACTGACTCTGAGCATGATGGAAATGAACCAAAGCATGATGATAACAATTACGAGCATGAAAATAACGATCCCGAGCAGACCAGTAGGAAACTCAAGAATAACCGGTAACAAAATCTGGTAAGTACACTCCACCCTGAAAAGCTGTCATGGCGCATATGCTATGATACATAATGGTAAGGTAACAACCCATGACTATTTATCCTAGTATGAAGGAACCAGCTAGCATATCCTAGTTATCCTTGCGACTCATTTTGACTCGGAAAACATTTGAAACAAGTCCCACACTAGCATCGTATAACCATGCTCTGATACCACTTTTGTGACACCCCCGATCTAGTCTAAGTACAAGTTGACTCGACCAGCCGTGCAACAATCAAGCAAGAACATAAACAACAAATCACTAGTAACTTAAACCAAACCGAGAGGCCACAATATGTACATTAATGTTTAACGCGAAGTTCTCTGAATAAATCCAGGTACCTTAGGCCAATCGCCTAAGTACACATATCTTATTAGGTATAACTCGAGGCTTTGCAACCCGAATGCGTAATACCCAATAGTTGGTTCATCTGGACAAGGACTAATATCATATGGAACCCTTTACTTTACAAACATTCTTTATAAATTATATAGTAATTCATTCAATAGCATCTTACACAAATGTTATAGATTAACCTCGAGGTAAACAAGGTTTATACATAAGATATATCAAAACAACTTTTCAAGGATAATAAAACTACCGCTGGCTAATGTTCTTCCTTCCCATCCTAAAGTAAAGGTCTCACACGTACTGGCTACCTACATAAAAAATGAGTCACGAGTAACTAGTTTATGCAGTGAGTCTACTATCCCACCCAACACATATAATTAATATCCGAGCAATTAACTCAGTTTGTATGCAATGGAAGTACATTCCATAATTATTACAAAATATATATAAGGCCTATCATTCCATCTATGTGAATTCTATATTAAACATCACCTCGATGTCATTCGCCATTCACTCATATAAAAATACAAAATATATACTAGACCCGATAAACCACAAAGACTAACCGAGCCTAATGAGTTAGAATTAACATCATCCTCTAACGTCCTTATGAACATTCGAGAATGCATCTCCATGCAGTACACGGAGAGTGCTAACACATCATCATGTCTTCATCACCTTGTTCCATTCGAAGAACCAAATCATGGTAATCCAGGCGATTTAGGAGAGTGAATATGATAAGACTTCACATGATTCATATTCATATACTTAATAAGATACATATATATTCGTACTTGAGAACAAGTACTAAGGCTCGGGAAAACCTCCAAGAATTAATCTTAGAAATTTTTTTAGTGTTTACGCATGTCAAACCCTTCATAATTAAATATAGATAAAGAGACAATACTTAATCAATCAGCCATATTTAATATTCAATCATGCTATACTCATTGATAACTCATTAATCAACTATCTGGACTCACCTTTGAATCCATGAGATTGGCTAAGAAAGACTAGACACGAGCTCAAGTTAAACGTTTACATCTTGCTGATAACTCCCAAAACATAATGGGGACAAGGCATGAACCAAAAAATAGAACGGTGGAATAGAACGTTCATCATTCCAGTTCAAGAAGAACTCAGTATGGTTAGACTCAGCTAAGATCAGATAGATTCGATTATGATCATCTCCTAATGGTTCGATTCAGGACAAAATTAATTCAGGTTCGTTTAAATCCAATCAGCTCATATCATGTTAGCTAACGGTTCCATGAGACTGATTTAATCAAAAACTAAATACAACTGAACTATACAATGGCGTAGAGAAATGAGCCACAACAAGAAGCTTAACAAATCAGTCCATTGGTTCCAAACTAAACTGTTCTGAATTAAAAGCTAAAGCTTACCGGTTTTTCTCAAGGTTTAAAACTCGTTTGCTATAAGCTTCAACATGAACACACGGCTAAACTAATCACGACAAGATATCCTTGGTAGGATAAACATCAGAAATAAAACAACTCTACAGAGTCGCTTTACAAGGACTGAAGCTTAACCAAAACTGATTTTATCAAACCCATAATTTCTTACCAATTAAAATCAAGGCTGAAGAACATGGATGATCCTCATCTTCAGAAAGCCAAACCTTCAGATATTTAGGTCATAAAAACTCACAGATTAAAGTTACAAGAGGGTGAGAAAGGTTCGTCCAAGCTCTCTTCACTCCTCTTATTTTTCTCAGAAGTTTTCTGACTGTATTTCTCTCTTTTCTCTCTCTGGTTTTTCTTGCAGTAACAGAATGTCCAGGAGGAGAGATAATGGTATTTTATACCATATGGAGTTTCTTAAGATAAGGTTTTTCTCTTTACACAAACTGTAGTTTGGAGAGAACATGTGGCAACCAGCTTCAGCTCAAGCAGCTCACCTTTCCCTTCCAGGAAGAAAGCTGCAAGCGGCTGAAGGTAGTAACTTGTGACTTGCACATGACTTACTTATTAACCAAGTAGGCAGGCATCTTGTGACAATCACATGGTCATTTAACAGAAGCAAGAAGTCAAGTTGTAGAAAGGCACATGCGGGTCAGGAACCATTCACGAAGCTGGTCGATAATCTTTGGAGAGTTCTCGACTAGAAATTTCTTGTCCGTTAATTCTCATCCTGCTCTAGGATAAACTTGTCCAGCTTGAAAAAAACACGACCATAATAATTAATACTCGACCAGAACTTTCAAGGAGAGGTCTTTCCACCACACAAGAATCCCGTCAAGACATTATACCCAGTCGATTTTATTTTAATTCTGGTTGGACCAACTCCAAACTGGTCGAGCGAGATTTTTCTCGACCAAATTCCAATCAGGTCGTGAGGGTTATTAAACAAACACTCCTTTAGCCAGTCATTGATCACATCATGATAAGTAAGTACACACTCGGCTCTAAATCCCTCAGTCAGACCATGACTCAACATAGTCCCAAGATCTCCTATAGTCGACCAACTTGCCCATTAGACCATCCAGTTTTTAACCATTCCACCACTATAGACCGACCGTCGTTTCATATCATTGACTTATAATACCCACCAAATCAGTTGGACTTCACTTGGAATCGGGTCCTCATAATTAATGTTCCATGCAATCCTTGTAATGTATAGGCTACATGCGCCCATGCTCAGCACAAAACCTAGTACGGTATATATACAGCTCACTCATACGCCAACAGACCAATTATCGCTTAACACCCAGTCGTCATCAGATCATACTCAGTAACAGAAACAATCGCATCAGTCAATCGTCCATGATCCAAATGATTCTCTCCATCATTCTTAATCTCTATCTGCTCAGATGCGCCTCTGAAATTATCGGATAGGTCTCTTTTGATTCCATTAAAATAGGTTTTTAGATACATTCGAGAGCTTGTTTAATTAACCTAGCTGATGAACTTCCTATTTGATTAGCCTTAGCCGTCGATCGACGGTCCACTCCTCTCTTTGCGTACAAGAGTTGGTATAAGAGGGGCTCAGACTAGTTAATTAATGTTCTCGCATATTAATAATTCCTTGCATTCTATCCTTTATAATTCACTTTTCGGAAACCCTAGATCTAGCCAACCATATTTCCTTCAAACAACCCAATCAATCTCTTTAGAATAACTACCTTGTTCGACCTGCTTTACTTTATTCGCTGCATATCTATTAGCCTAGCTTAATCATGATTGATTGAGTTTATTGTGTGCCCGCGCTCCCAGTGGATTCGATCCCTAAGTAGTACAACTCGACCTCTTATTTGAGAGAATAAAATCACTCCTTAGGGTAATTTGAGTGATAAAAATTTGGCGCCGTGGCTGGGGATCTTGAATCGCCATTAGACTTTGTTTGTTTGATTTTGTCTAGGTTTTTCAATACTAGTTCATTCACATAAAAAAATCTTTTGTTTCAAGTACATACATCTTAGTACCAGGACATTTTATTTATGCATAGGGGACTGCAATCTCTAATGCTAGGACTGAACGAAAAAGACACTTAGAGACTACAACAGTCCTGAAGAGTTCTACGCTAACCGGCGTGTGATGCGTTGTTCTACACTCCAGATGAATGATTTTGAGATGAATCCTGCATACATCTCTCTTGTGGGCCAGCATCCCATTCATGGTCTTCCTCATGAATGTCCCGTTAACCACCTTGAAACATTTGAAGATCTAGCATTGACCATTAAGTGCAATGGCATTTCTGAAGGCTACTACTTCTGTGATTTATTCCCATACTCTCTTGCTGGAGAAGCATCATGTTGGCTCAAGAAGTTGCCACCTGAATCTCACTACCTGGAATGATATCAGGAACGCCTTCCTCATAAACTTTATCTATGATGCTGCAGCAAATCTAAAGAACGAGATGGAATGTATGCTGAGATATATGGTAGAGAATGATGAGCAACATGCATCTGGAGAACTGAGCAGAGATGAAGAAGCTGATATTAGTGACCCGACCACAGCATCGATCGACACAAATACCTCAGCGTCGATCGACACTAAGACCTTAGCATCGTTTAACACCAACCCCTTCTGTCAGTCGATGCTACTTGAAATCCAAGATCGAGTTGTCCTCAAGACAACACAAACTCAATACAAAAAAGCACTGATGTATCAAGTTGCTATCTTTTCCTAAATGGAGACAGAGAGATCACCATGGAATATCTTTTGGAGCTAGAGGATGAAGAACTGCCTCAAAATTCAAGTTTGGATCCGAGTAAAGAAATCACGATGGAAGACTTCTTGGAGTTAGAAGAATGTCTTAAAATTTTTGATCGGGAGAGTTCACTGAAAGCTGACATCGATCGACACCATCCACTTGATATCGATCGGCACCAGCCACCTGATATCGATCGACAGCTACCTGATATCGATCGACACTCATCGTTGAACGAACAGCCAGGTTACATGATTGAAGCAGAACCAGTTGAGGAGAGAATTCACAAGTCCGAGGCCTCATACCTTACTGTCCACGAACATCTGAGACCAGCCGTCTGCGAGAAAGGATCTGCTGGTTTTTCCAAAAGAGTAAAGATTGTACATGTCCATGTGAAGTTTGTGGTTCCATGTGCTGTTTCTGGAAATGAATTTCTTATTCCACCTGATAGGAATGTAGATTTGGGTTCTTACATTGGGGTGTTTAATGATCCTCTACACACAGTAGCTTTTCAGAGAGGGTTGAGATATAGAATTGACGTCGACAAAGGCCTAACATAAGAAGCATCGCTCGACATTACACCCTCTGTGCCGATCGACACCCCTTGGGTATCTAAACATGCAGAGACAGAAACAACTAAGTCTGGGGAAATATCGGAAAGAAGATGAATAATTGGAAGAAGAGAAAAAGAACCAAGGGCGGTCCTCAGTTTTCATTGATTCTCCACTTCTCAGATGGTGTCAGGAAGTACAGAATGTGCAACAGATGCTTCTCACAGTCGTTTGCAATGCTTCGAGCACTCCTTATTGCTGAGATGATAGACAAAGGAGAAGAGTCTATGGAGGCTTTCACAGAAAATGTGACAAAGCTGAAGATATTGGACATTGGGAAATCTTTTGGAGCGAGTTCTCAATCTAATCTGGACAGAATCAGACTTCTAAAACGTTTAGCTTAAGACAATAACCAAGCGTTGAGTGGGAGGCAACCCACAGTTTAGTAACTTTTAAATTTTGTCTTACTGTCATTTATTGCTGATTTTTCGTTTTTATTTTTGTTTCAGGTAAAAAAAAGGGATCGGAGGAAGAGAGTTTGCACATAGCATCGACGGACATCTGATCAATGTCAATCAACAGAGCAAACCGAGCATCGATCGATCGCCACTTATATGTGTCGATCGACAGTCACCATCAGCAAGCAGGTATATCATTTTTCCTTGTTCAATTTTATCCTTATAATTTATTTATCGTAACCAAACTAGGACGAGATAACACTATGAACATTGTTATTTAAGTCTGGGGAGGCTCGTTGATGCCATTTATTGTTTGAACTTTTATTTTGTTATATTCATATACATTTTTCAAAAACTTTATTGAGTCAAGAAGGGGATTATTTTCAGAGTTATATTTTTACTTGTCACTAACCTATATATAGCACCATTCCTAGACTTGTCGCTTCAGAAAGTACTAGAGATACCAAAGTGGATCATCATGCCACTATATCACACTTGCTTAGAAAGTTTATGGGAAACGAAGTTAACTTCCAGCCTAATAGTTACTTCTTTCCTTGATTTTGGGGTTTGACATACATTGGACCGGATTTCTCCTGCATGCGTGGAAGGTAGTCTGTCTGCTTCTGATTCCATTCACATGTTCTCTTCGGCATCTATAAAAACCAGTAAAAAAAAGATTGAGATGATTTCCTGAGATGCAGAGGGGTAGGTACTTTACCTATGACCCCACTATTCTAATTCAAAGGAATGCTCACACACTATTGGAAGCTAGGGGTATGTACATTACCGATAACCCCATTACTAATCTACAACTTTTCTAGAAAAAAAATTTGAATATAAAATGGCAAGATGGACTGTACCAGCCTCATTTCCATTGAATTTTAGATTTAAAAAGATTCAGAGAAGAAAAAAAGGGAAGAAAGGATCAGAGAAGACTACTACATCTGTGTTCAGAATACTTGCAGGGGTAAGAATCCATGTGTCCTTTGATTGACACTCCGAAGGTAAAGTCTGCACTTTTATTTTATGCAATAAAATAATGTTAGTAGAGGGGTGAGTCAGACTAGTAATTGCTTATGTTATTAGTAGAATGGATTTGACTGTTATACTAGGATAAAGGTATAAAGTTTCTCTAAGATTAACACTTTTTGATATGGTTGCAATATAGTAGAGGTGATAAGTATAAGTCAGAGATATTGTGAATTCCTGTGTTTTCAAACCTTTTTCATATTATGATATTCTTTGCTTGAGAATAAGCAAAAAGATAAGTCAGGGGGAGTTGATATACCATGGAATTTAACATTTTTGGCTATGGTATATGTGCTTTTTTAGGATCTATAATATGATTTTAGTATGTCTTGAGAATAACTTTAGGTTTAGGTACGTTATGGAGACTTTTGGTGATTCTAGAGCTTTTTGAGCTGAACAGACGCATCAGATGTTTATCTAGGGATGGATACTTTCCCACCTCTATATTGAGCCCATCTTTTAAAAAAAATGGAACCTTGAGTTAGCTTTATAATCCCACCCACCGGTTTGAGGTCAATCAGCATCCTGTAGAAGAATAAATGCTCGTTTTACTGAAGAGTGGTCAGTCTGCCTCGCGAGAGGAAGCTGTCGAGAAGATGAATGAGTGTCGATCAACAGTGCAGCCTTAGTGTCGATCGACCATGATGCCAGAACGCAGGCCGAGAATATTTCAAGACCAATTTAAGCTAGAATCTATCACAAATTATAGAATATCCATGGACGGCCTAAATCCTTATTTATATGTTTATAAGCATTTGTTGACGGCTATGCTTTCTAAACCTTTATTTTATCCATTATTCTTAGTTAGGAGAGAAGAGAGAAACTCCTTTAGAGTCCTCTTGGAATTCCTTTGGTTTTTATATTTATTCTATTGCAGTTTAACCTATTCATCTATGGTTTTCTGTGACAACTATATGACCTCCTTCAGATATTTGTATTGGAACTCCATTATTTAATTTATGCATTATATGATTCAGTCTATCATGCTTTCTATGATTATGTTTGAGTAATTCTCCTATTATATTTAGGGTTTATAATGCTATTGATTAATTAGCCTCAAAATAGGATTACTAGGATGACGAAATATCAATCTCTAGAATTGTGTTTCATGCTTGCATTCTACAGTAGCTAACTATAAACTTGAACTTAGGACATGGACAAATACGAGAGTAGGTTCTGTGCCACAATTGATTCCACCCAACTAGGTTATTAGATACATGTGATATCTTGTTTAATTAACCTAGCGGACAAACTTTCTGTTTGATTAGCGTCGATCGACACTTGACCATAGCCGTCTATCGACAGTCCACTCCTCTGTTCGCATACAGGAGTTGTGATAGGGTCTGATACTTTTCCACTTTCAGCCCTATTTAGAGTATATTATATGTTTCTGTAGTTGTATTATAGTTATTTCAGATTCGGGTACGTTCTTGAGTACTATATGATTCTGGAGCTGTTTGAGATGCAGAACTGCACAAATGCGTCTGAAGTTTATATATGGGTGGAGATTTTCCCACGGTGAAATTGAGCTGTTATTCTTACACAAGATAGAGCATTGCATTAGCTTTCCAATTCCACCGGTTTGATCTGCATATGATGGTTAGATCTAAAGTTATGCCTGATTTACTGAAGAGCGGTCTGTCTGCCTCACGAGAGGAAGCTGTTGAGAAAATGAATAAGGGTCGATCAGCGACACAGCCTTGGTCTCTATCGGCGGTGATCCCAGAATACAGGCCCAAATTATTTTATGTCCGACATAAGCCTAGAAGCCATCACAAATTACCTAAATACTCTTCCACGGATTTAAACCTTATTTATGTGTGTTTTATGCCATTGTTTAGGAGACAAACTTTATTTTATTCATAGTTCTAGTTTAAGAGAGGAGAGAGGAACACCTTCAGAGTTCTCCTGGAACTCCTTTGGTTTTATATTACTTTCTATTTTATATCTATTCAGTTTATGCTTTCAACTATCATGCCTGAGTGGATCCATTTGCTAGGTTTAGGTTTTCTAGGGTTTGGATGGTCTATTACCTGAATATAATCCGGTTGAGCTAGGTTGTTAAAAACAAACAAGATTTGATCGAGGAGCCTAGTGAATATATCAAATTAGGTTGTCGTTCTTGACTCAAGCGACCATCGATCGATGTTAGTTCAATAGCGTTGATCGATGGTCAATCCGAGTTCACAAAGAGAGTTGGAACAAAGACTTAGTCAATAGATTAAACTCGCAACGAGTGCTGGTCGTTTTTATATTAGATATCATGTTCTATGACTAATACTCTTAGCTTCTATCCACTATAATCATGATTACCTGTAGGAAACCCTAAGTCTAGCAATCCTTCCTTCCCTCAAACAATTCCTTGATTTACTTGCTTTCTTATTTATAGCTCTATATTATCTGACCTAGCGTAGTTTGAAACACAAGTCTATTATGTGATATATCGAGTCCATGTGGATACGATCCTTAAGTATTGCAATCGATCTCTTATTTGAGAGATTTGCTCTTGAGGTAATTTTGAGCACATCAAATTTGGCTCTATTTCCAGGGACTCTGGCCACTATTAGACTAGATTTAGGATTTCATCTAGGTTTTTATTTTTTAGTTTACTTATTCTACTCTTCTTTTCTTTTTTTCAGGTACATATATCTTAGTACCATGAAGCAATGAGAAGAGGATTTTTTGGGATCTACAAAGAAGGAGTCTACTGATTCACGCACGATCCATAAGTCTACAAGGGCAGTCGACACCCTCCAAGCAGCATTCAGCAGTGAAGAGAAAAGAGTATCGATCTACACCAACACATCATCGTCGATAGATACCAATACTATGATTTTGACTGATACCAACTACTCGGTATCGATCGACCCTACTTGCGAGAAAATAGGGGAAATCGAAGTGCTTATACTTGAGTATGATGAGAATGGGATCTTAAGAGATAACGTAGGTCGAGCTTCCAACAGTGCAGGATTGTTGATTACTGTTCCCGAGAGGGATGACTTTGAGCTGATATCTATATATATCACTGCTATCGAGCAGTGTTCCTTTCATGGCTTTTCTCACGAGCAACCCATGGATCATATCAACTTATTTGAGGAAATGGTATTGCATATCTTCAATGGAGTCCCTCAAGACCACTTCTTCTGCAAACTCTTCCCATACACCCTCGCTGGAGATGCAACTCATTGGTTCAAGAATCTACCAGCAGGGTTCCTTACTGCCTGGAATGACATCAGTAACGCCTTCCTAGACAAATTTCTCTATGATGCTGTAGAAAGTCTAGAGATTGAGATGGAATATATGATTAGATATATGGTAGAGGATGATGGACAACATGGATTTTGAGAGCCGAGAAGAGCAGATGAAACTGATATTTGTGATCCTACCTTATCATCAATCGACACTAAGACCTCCGCATGGATCGACACATATCTCTATTGTCGATCAATACCTCTTGAAACCTCTAAAGGATTGGGTTGTCCCCAAGACATTGCAGACTCATTACTGAGGTTTGATCAGTCAATTATAGAGGATTTCCTATAGCTGGACGATGAGAAACAGCCTAAAAATTCAGTCAAGGACTCAGAGAAGAAGTTTGATGACAATCAGCACACTTCGGGAAGAGATCTGGAGACTTTACCAAAGCCTAGCGTCGATTGACACCCACTCGATGACATTGATAGACACGAGCAGCATTATATTGTTCGGCACCACCTACCTAATATCGATCAAGACTTAATGTTGGACGAACAGCCATATTATGCGCTAGCCGGAGACCTCACACCCTACTGTCCACGAACATCTGAGACCAGCTCTCTGTGCATAAAAATCTGATGGGTTCACAAAAGAGTGAAAATGATACATGACCCTATGAAGCTTGTGGCTCCCTGTGCTATTTCTGAAATAGAGTTTCCTATTCCGCCCGACATAAGTTTTCATCTTGGTCCCTACATTAGGGTATTTAATGATCCTTTGTATGCAGTAGCTTCTCAGAGAAGATTGAGGTATAAAGATGAAGTTGACCAAGGATTATCGGTAGCAGTATCGATCGACGCCACCACTGAAGCATCGATCGAAAAAACCATCGGAGTATCGATCAAAACCAGCATAAGAGCATCGATCGGCACCCCTCGGGTATCTCAGCACACTGAGATAGAAACATACAAGTCTTGGGGAAGGAGCAGACAGAAGAAGAAGAGGATGAATTCGAGGAAGAGGAAAAGGATCATGGGTGGTTCTCAATATTGATTCCTCACTTCTCGGATGGTGTCAGGAAATACAGAGTGCGCAACAGAAGTTCCTCACAACCATTTGCAAAGCTTCAGGCACTCCTTATTGTTGAGATGATAGACAAAGGAGAAGAGTCTATGGAGGCTTTCAGAAAAAAGAGTGATGAAGATGAAGATACTGGACATTGTGAATTGTTTTGGAGCAAGTTCTCAATCTCATCTGGACTGAATCAGAGTTCCAAAACGTCAAGCTAAACACTATAAACAAGCGTTGAGTGGGAGGCAATCCATTGTTTTGTAATTTCTAAATTTGGTTTTATTTTAATTTGTTACAGATTTCTTGTTTTTACTTATTTCAGATAAAAGAAGATCTGAGGAAGATAGTCTGCACGGAGCATCGACCGACACCTGATCAATGTCTATCGATGAAGCAACCCGAGTATTGATGGATCACCTCTTAATTGTGTCGATCAACAGTCAAATCCAGCAAGCAGGTATACCGTTTTTCCTTGTTGAATTTTTTTCCTTATGATTTTCCCGCCAATCATAGACTGTATAACATTGGGGATAATGTTGTTTAAGTCTAGGGAGAGGTTTACTGATATTATGTTTTATTTAGATTTTTATATTCTACGTTTATTTAAGTTTTTATAGAGTCAGAAAGGGGATTATGATCAAATTTATATTTTTACTTGTTCACTAACCACTCTATAACACCATTCTTAGACTTTTTGATTGAAGAGAGTACTAGAGATACCAAAGTGGATCATCCTGCCATTATATCACACTTGCTTAAACATTTTGAAGGAACTGAAGCTGACCTCCAACCTAATACTGACTAATTTGCTTGCTTTGGGGTTTGGTATACATTGGATCGGATTCCTTCTGCAAGTCTGGAAGGTAAAACTCTGTGTGCTTCTAATTCTCTTTTCTCTTTCTCTTCAGCATCTATATAAGAAAGATTGAGGTGATTTTCTGAGATGCAGGGGGATAGCTACATTACCGATGACCCCACTATTCTAATTCAAAGGAATGATCACACATTGTTAGAAGCGAGGGATATGTACATAACAGATGACTCTACTATTCGCCTACACTCTTTCAAAAAAAATAGAAGAAAGAAAAAGAAAAGAAAAATTGAAAAGAAGATGCGAGAATGTCTGTATCACCAAAATTAATCATTGGATTTTAGATCTAAAAAGGTTCAGAGAAGGGATAAAAGAGGGAAGAAATGGATAAGAGAAGACTACATGTGGGCTAAGATACTTTCAAGGGTAAATATTACATGTGTCCTTTGATCGATACTCCCACGGTAAAGCCTACACATCTATTTAAGCAAGAAATGAGGTTAGTATAGGGGTGAGTCAGACTAGTATTTGCTAAGTTGTTTGTAGAATAGATTTGGTTGCTGTACTACAATAAGGTATATAATGTTTCCCCAATATTTGCATGTATTTGATGTAGTAGAAACATAGTATATCTGATAAGGATGAGTTAGAAATGTTATGAGTCCCCCTGTTTTCAAACCTCTTACACAGATTTACCCTTATTTTGCTTGAGGACAAGCAAAAATTTAAGTCTAAGGGAGTTGTTAGTCTTCGATATTTACAACTTTTAAGCCATGATATCAGCCTTATTTAGTGTCTATTATATGTTTATGTAGTTGTATTGTAGTGATTTCAGGTTCAGGTACGTTCTTGAGTACTTTAATGATTCTGGAGCTGTTTGAGATGTAGTGCTAGGAAGATGCGCCAGAAGTTTATATATGTATGAATATTTGTCCCACTGTGCGATTAAGCGGATATTTTGACACAAGATATAGCATTGCGTTATCTTTCCAATGCCACCGGTTTGAGGTCTATCTGACGGTTAGATCTAAAGCTATGCCCAATTTAATAAAGAGTGGTATGTCTGCCTCACAAGAGGAAGCTGTCAAGAAGATGAATGAGTGACGATCGAAGGCACAGCCTTGGTATTAATCGAAGATGATCCCAGAAGACAGGCCTGACTTGTTTTATGGCCGACTTAAGCCCAATAGTAATCACAAATTACCAAAATATGCTTGCACGATTTTATACCCTATTTATGTGTTTCTATGCAATTGTTTCGGCAACAAGCTTTATTTTATTCATAGTTCTAGGTTAGGAGAGAATAGAGGAACTTCTTCAGAGTCCTCATGGAACTTCTTTGGTTTTATATTGCTTTCTATTTGATATCTATTCAGTTTATTCTTTCATTTATCATGTCTGAGTAGATCTATCTGCTAGGTTTATGTTTTCAAGGGTTTTGATGAATTAGCCAAACAATAGAACTTCTAGGATGATTATTAGATCTATCAATAGGATTGTTCTTAATGCTTGTTTCTAGAGTAATTAACTAGAAATATGATCATAGGATAGTTAGGCGCACCCGAGAGCATTGTCTATTATATGAATATACTCCTGCTGAGCTAGGTTTTTAGAAACAAACGAGAGTTGATCAAAGAACCTAGTGAACATATCGAATTAGGTCGTAGTGCTTGACTCAAGCGACCATCGCCCGATGCTAGTTCAATAGTGTCGATCGACTGTCAATCCGAGTTCACAACGAGAGTTGGAACAAAGACTTAGTCAATAGATTAGACTAGCAGCGAGAGCTGGTCGTCTCTTAAATTATATATCGAATTCTATGACTAATACCCTTCGCTTTTATCCACAATAATCCTGATTACCTGAATGAAACCCTAAGTGTAGCAATCCT
Source organism: Moricandia arvensis (assembly GCA_905132765.1). Taxonomy (NCBI): domain Eukaryota; kingdom Viridiplantae; phylum Streptophyta; class Magnoliopsida; order Brassicales; family Brassicaceae; genus Moricandia; species Moricandia arvensis. The sequence goes on from CAJHQP010001726.1 coordinate 37,155, forward strand.
TCCTTCCCTTAAACAACACCTTGATTTACTTGCTTTATTATTTATCACTCTATCTATCTGACCTAGCGTAGTATGAAACTCAAGTCTATTGTGTGATATATCAAGTCTCTATCGAAACGATCCTTAAGTACTGAAATCGATCTCTTATTTGAGAGAGTTTCTCTTGGGGTAATTTGAGCACATCAAATTTGGCGCCATTTTCGGGGACTCTGATCACCATTAGATTAGGTGTAGGATTTCATCTAGGTTTTTCTTTTTAGTTTAATTATTCTATTCTTCTTTTCTTTTGTTTCAGGTACATATATCTTATTACCAGGAAGCGATGAGAAGAGGATTTTTCTCTGTACAAATAAGGTGTCTACTGATTCACGCACTATCCATAAATTTACGAGGGCAGTCGACACCCCCCAAGCAGCGAGCAGCAGTGAGAGAAACTAGTATCGATCAAAACCAACACCTCTTCGTCGATCGATACCAACACTATGACATCGGTCGATACCAACTACTTGGTATCGATCGATACGACTTGCGAGAAGGCAGAGGAAATCGAAGTGCTTATACTTGAGAATGACGAAAATGGGATCTTAAGATATAACGAAGGTCGAGCTTGCAATAGTGCAGGACATTTGATTACTTTTGCTGAGAGGGATGACTTTGAGCTGAAACCTATATATATCACTGCTATGGAGAAGCGTCCCTTTCATGGCTTTTCTCACGAGAAATCCATGGATCATATCAATTTATTTGAGGAAATGGTATTGTATATCTTCATTTGGAGTCCCTAAAGATCACTAGTTCTGAGAACTCTTCCCATACACCCTCACTGGAGATGCAACTCTTTGGTTCAAGAAGCTACCACCAGGTTCCTTACTACCTGAAATGACATCAGTAGTGCCTTCCACCACAAATTTATCTATGATGCTGCAGAAAATCTAGAGATTGAGATGGAATCTACGGTTAGTTATATGGTATAGGATGATGGACATCATGGATTTGGAGAGCCAAGAAGAGCAGATAAAACTGGTATTAGTGATCTGACCATATCATCGATCGACACGAAGACCTTTGCATAGATCGACACATATCTTCGTTGTCGATCGATACCTCTTGAAACCTCTGAAAGATAGAATTGTCCTAAGGACATTGTAGACTCATTACTGAGGTTTGATTAGTCGATTATAGACGATTTCTTGTAGCTAGAGGATGAGAAACAGCCTAAAAATTCAGTCCATGACTCGGAGCAAAAGCTTTATGACGATCAGCACGCTTCGTGAAGAGATCTAGAGACTTTACCAAAGGCTAGCATTAATCGACACCCACGCGATGACATCGATAGACATGAGAAACATTATATCGACAGGCACTACCTACCTAATATCAATCGACACTCGTCGCGGGACGAACAACCAGGTTATGTGATTGAACCAGAATCAGTTGGGAAGAGAATGCGCGAGTCTGAGACCTCACACCCTACTGTCCATGAACATCTAAGAACAGATGTTTGTGCAGAAGAAGCTGATGGGTTTCATAAAAGAGTGAAAAGGATACACGACCCTATGAAGCTTGTGGCTCTCTGCGCTATTTCTTAAATAGAGTTGCCTATTCCGCCCGACATAAGTGTTGCATCTTGGTCCCTACATTAGGGTATTTAATGATCCCTTTTATGCAGTAGCTTCTCAGAGAAGATTGAGGTATAAGGATGACATTGACCAAGGATCATCGGTAGCAGTATCGATCGACGCCACCAAGCATCGATCGACAACACCATTGGAGTATCGATCAACCAAAACATTAGAGCATCGATAGACACCCCTCAGGTATCTCAGCACACAAATACTTAGTCAATAAATTAGACTCGCAGCGAGACCTTGTCGTCTTTTATATTAGATATTCAGTTATTTGACTAATACCCTTAGCTTGTATCCACTATAATCATGATTAACTAAATGTAATCCTAAGTCTAGAAATCATTCCTTCCATCAAACAACTCTTTGATTTACTTGCTTTATTATTTATCACTATATATTATCTGACCTAGCGTAGTCTGAAACTCAAGTATATTGTGTGAGATATCGAGTCCCTGTGGATACGATGCTTAAGTACATCAATAGATCTCTTATTTGAGAGAGTTGCTCTTGGGATAATTTGAGCACATCAAGTTGGTACAAGAGGGGGTCATGCTAGCTAGTTAATGTTCACACATATTAATAATTCCTTGCATCCTATCCATTATAATTCACTTTCTTGGAACTGTAGATCTAACCAACCATCTTTCCATCAATAAACCCAATCAATCTCTATAGAACAACTACCTTGTTCGACCTGCTTTACTTTATTTGTGGCATATCTATTAGCCTAGTTTAATCACGATTGATTGAGTTTATTGTGTGTGTGCGCTCCCTGTAGATTTGATCCCTTAGTACTACAACTTGACCTCTTATCTGAGAGAGTAAAATCACTCCTTAGGGTAATCTAAGTGATATCAATATGATAAGACTTCACATGATTCATATTAATATACTTAATAATATACATATATATTGGTACTTGAGAACAAGTACTAAGACTCGGAAAAACCTCAAATAATTATTCTTAGTAATTCGTTAGTGTTTACACGAGGCAAACACTTCATAATTAAATATACATAAAGAGACAATACTTAATCAATCAACCATATTTAATACTCAATCATGCTATACTCATTCATAACTCATTAATCAACTATCTAGACTCACCTTTGAATCCATGAGATTGGCTAAGAAAGACTAGACATGAGCTCAAGTTAAACGTTCATAACTGCTGATAACTCCCAAAACATAATGAGGACAAGGCATGAGCCAGCTGGTAATTTAAATCTCTTCGACCAACTGAACCAATAAATAGAACGGTGGAATAAAAGGTTCATCATTCCAGTAAAAGAAGAAATCAGTATGGTTAAACTCAGCTAAGATCAGTTTGATTCGATTATGATCATATCCTAATGGTTCAGTTCAGGACAAAATTATTTCAAGTTCGATTAAATCCAATCAGTTCATATCAGCTTAGCTAACGGTTCCATGAGGCTGATTTAATCAAAAACTAAATACGCAATCATGTTGAACCCATTCATAAATAATTGATCAACTATCTAGACTCACCTTTGAATCCATGAGATTGGCTAAGGAAGACTAGACATGAGCTCAAGCTAAACGTTCATAACTTGCTGATAACTCCCAAAACAGAATTAGGACAAGGCATGATCCGGCTGGTAATTTCAATCTCTTCGACCAACTAAACCAAAAATAGAATGGTTGGAAATAAGTTTCATCAGTACAGTTCAAAAAATAAACCAGTATGGTTACACTCAGCTAAGATCACTTGGGTTCGATTATGATCAGCTCCTAACTGTTTGGTTCATGAAAAAATTAATTGGGTTTGGATTAAATCCAATCAGCTCATATCACTTTAGCTAATGGTTCCATGAGACTAATTTATTCCATAACTAAATAAAACTGAACCACACAATGGTTTAGACAACTGATCCAGGACAAGAAGCTTAACAAATCAGTCCACTGATTCCAAACAAAACTGTTCTAAACTAGAAGCTAAAGCTTACAGGTTTTTCTCAAGGTATAAATGAACTTGGTTGCTATAAGCTTAAATCTGAACCCACGGCTAACCTGATCAGGACTAGATATCCTTGGTAGGATCAACATCAGAAACAAAACAACTCTATAGGGTTGCTTTACAAGGACCGAAGCTTGACCAAAACTGATCTCATCAAACCCATTAGTTCTTACCGATTAAAATCAAGGCTGGAGAACATGGATGATCATCCTTTTCAGAACGCCAAACCTTCAGCTATTTAGCTCACCAAAATCACTGATTAAAGTGACAAGAGGATGAGAAAGGGTCGTCCAAGCTCTCTTCACTCCTCCGATTTTTCTCAGACTTTTTCTGACTGTTTTTCTCTCTTTCCTCTCTTTGGTTTTTCTGTGCTTCTCGCTGGTTTTTCTTGCAGTAACAGGACGTCCAGGAGGAGATATTATGGTATTTTATAACATATGGGGTTTCTTCAGCTCAGGGTTTTCTCTTTACACAAACTGTAGTTTGGAGAGAACATGTGGTAACCAGCTTCAGCACAAGCTGCTCACCTTTCACTTCCATGAAGAAAGCTGCAAGCAGCAGAAGCTAGTAAATTGTGAGTTGCACCTGAATTACTTATTAACCAACAAGGCTGGCAGGCAGCTTTTGGCAATCACATGATCATTTAACAGAAGCAACAAGGCAGGTTGGTGAAAGGCACAGACGGGTCAGGAATAATTCATGAAGCTGGTCGATAATCTTTGGACAGTTGTCGACTAAAACTTTTTGTCCGTTAATTCTCATCCTGCTCTAGGATAAACTCTTCCAGCTTGAGTATAACTCTACCATAGAAATTAAAATTTAACCTGAAATCTCAAGGGGAGATTTTTTAACCACAAGACTGTCCCGTCTAGACATTAATTCACCCGGTCGATTTTATTTTAATTCTGGTCGGACTAACTCCAAACTAGTTGAGCGAGATTTTTCTCAACCGAATTCCAATCCGGTCGTGAGGGTTATTACATTCCCCCCCTGATACGCCCTAAATAAGGATCACTCGATCGGTAAGGATGGATATGAACTCCGGAAGGAGAACTGATGGATTGAAGGGTCGCACAAAGGTTGCGGAAGGCCTTTGATATTCCCAACTTCGTTTGATGCTTGATATGACGCACAAGTCCACCAACACGAAGGATTTCTAAACGTTGCCGGATGTGACGCACCGGTCCAACAGATTAGAGAGATCTCTTGAAGCTAACCACACCAAGAAACCAGGAATGTTCTAAGCAAAGAACAAAGAGTAAAAACTCATAAAAAGGGGAAAACAATCTGATTTATTTCGTGGCTTGTGAGTACATATTTATAGTAGCAAAAGGTATGTGAAAGGACTTAGAGTTTTGTGGAAAAAGATGAAAAATAGTCAAAATAACTCTTCGGTTCTTGATCTGGTTGAATGACCCTTGGTGTACTTGTCCAGGTTCGTCCGAATCTACTCTGGTCAACAAATGTCCCTTCAGCTACTGTCCAGGTTCGTTTGTACCCAGCGGGTGTACTGCGGTAAGGAGCAGGACGCACTGTGGTATGTCCGTGTGGTTGATTGATGAACTTTTGTGAACGGATGACAACTTTAGTTGAACCAAATCTTCAGTAAGCTTAAGTATCCTTGCTTTAGAGAGATTAGAAAGATCGATCATCATGAAATCTTCAATCTGGTCGGAAAAGTCATGTTCATGTCCTTCGGGCCATGCGGTTCGTACCAAACGGGCCAGAAGTGAAGTGTTGTGTCCTATCTCAGGTTCCACTCGTTGATCTTGAATTCTGGCTTGACTATTGGTCCTAGAATGTCGAATGGGTCGGGAAAGACTTGCTGTAGGACGGTCAATTCGCTCATCTGGTCGTGGTTCCAGCCTTAGGTCATCTCCGGATGTCCGCGGGTTGATTCTGTAGACGACACTGTCCGTTGATCTGGTACGGTTGGACGGGTGAACCTCGGTTGGATTGTTCTGAACGTCCCGATCACCGTGCTGGGCTGGTTCCATGTCCTGGGATGCATCATGAACCTCGGTTGAGTCGAGCTGGTCGACAAGATCGCCATCTTGAGCCGTGTCCATGATCCAAGCTTACTGAACTTTTACATGACACAGCTGTCGTACTATTCTTTGTAATTTTTTTCCTTCAGTTCCTCACATGATTTTCTTAGGTTCTCATCTTTCAACTGCGATCTCGAGTATAGATGAGAAACCCATATTGGTTTATTAATTGAAATCATGGGGACTCTCCATTCTCCCCTTGCAAGGCAGGCAAATCAATCATTCAGATTCTCCTGTATAAGTATTGAGTCCATTCTCAATATCGACACCAGCTTTCCCTCTGCATAAAGCATAAGTAACCCACAATTGTCTTTCTTAAGGCTTTTTTGATCGGTGAGCACTTATATTCTCTCTTCATACTGAAATGATCGACAATTCCAAAGGGCAAACAAAACTGCAACCCACTCCAACTTGTGCATCAGATAATTTACCTCATGCATCCTTATCTCTATTGATGCATAAATGATTACCCTATCGTCTTGCAACAAAACGCAACCTATACCAATCCGAGATGGATCCTTTAAAATATATGACTTGTTACCCTTAGAAAAGCTAAGATATTTGTAGTTATCAAGTCTTTCTCTAACTGGTTTCTTACTTCTTCAATCCTTTTATTCCATTCAAACGTAGCATCTTTCTCAATCGATCATCTCAGCTCTTGATATGTTGTCAACTTTTGTAAAAACTTCTCATGGTACTCAGCCAATCCAAAGAACTTTGACTTTGAATCTCGATAACTAAGATTTGACATGACCATTATTTAATAGTTGCGACCTTTTCGAAATCAACGATTCCTTGTTCTAACTTGCTGACTAATCGATCCATCTTCCCATATCTCAGAAGTAGCATTTACTACTGATTGATGTGTCCATCGAGCGCCCTTGGAAAATAAGCTGCACTATGAAACTTAATCAGATTTAACCCTGATGCTCACGTCATTGATTGAACTATAGTCGAACATATCCACAAACTGTGAACCTTTTTATTTACCACTGACATGGGTACTCCCCATAATAAATCCAACATAACCTTTTTCAAACAAATCTTTTAAACGCTACTGGAACTCGGCTAGAACCACTTGGTGTGATGCATAGGCTATTGCAGCAAATCCAGGATCAACAAGAATACTGAACGGTTACCTCTAGATTCAACAATCCATCCGGTGCCTTAAGAATATCTTTGAATTCTCTGATTATCATACTCTCCTCAATACTCTTCTCCTTTGATCTTTTCCAAGTGGTCAAGATAAGGGAATACGCCCCTTCACCTTTTCCCGACAGGTTTTCCACTCTTAAGAATGATATGAGTGATGCTCTACATTTTTGTAGAATACCACTGTAGGCCAACGGTGACTCGTCTTTTTCCAAATACTTCTTCCTCAACAACATCTTAATTGAGCTCGTTAACTAGATAGCTAATATCACTCTACATTAAAACATACCACTCTAACGGAAGTACTAAGGAATAGGGAAGGCATACCATAATTTTAAATTGTAGCTAGTACTTCCAGGGATAGGAAAGGTATACTTGAATTCACCAGAGTGAATCCTCCCTGAAACTATGACACCACTCGGGAACTACAACTATGTGTTGTTCCTAAATTAAACACAATATGGGTGGAAAATTCTGTCCATATGCAAGGTCTCTCTTACGACACCTTGATCACACGTTCACTTATTTATTCAATCATTCATAATTCTTTTTTAAAAAATCCACGCAACACACAATCGGATAAGAAGCAAACCTGAGATTAGACCTTTCAAGGGTTTTGACGGTCCAAGCAATTCTAAAATGTAGGCTCTACCCAAATAGCCTAACACATGGATCATGACTAATGGTAAGGAAACAAAAACAAGCATAGGGTTTGACACCCTAGGTATAGGTAATTGGGCTGGGTGACTCGTGGACAAGAGCTAACATAGCATCTTTACTCTTCACAAGGGAGCCACCAAAGCCCATATGACGCAAACAATCCAGAATTTCCCACAGTTGGACAATCACAACCATTCTGCCTTGGCTAGTCACCTCCATAATAACTCAAGGTCCTCGATCTTGATTGGATGAAATGTCCACCGAAATGTCCACCGAAAATCTTCCCCAACGACTTACTTAATTCATTGCTTGAAACTGACCTTCAATCTCCATCGGTTGGAAATTAAATGGTCTGCATGACTTGGTAAACTTCTTCAGCAATAATAACTTCTTTGACATTCATGTTGTACTCTAACATTTCCTCGAACCTCTGGTACTCCATAGTCTTTTGCCTACTCCGATAATTCTTGACTAGGTTCCCCAAGGTTTTTTCTTATGATCTTTGGCTTATCCGCATGGCAGAAATATCTCCTATATCAATGTCATAAGCACAATCTCCAATCGACCCCATGCCTTGAGTAGAAAATACTACTTCTTGAACTCCTGAAATCTTTCCAACTCGATCTCGGCTCTCCGAATTAATGCTTGAATCTCGACCAACAACTCATCGCATTCAACTCCAGATAGCTTGCTGGCAAATCCTTCTTATAACTCTTTTAACAACGGGCCACGTCAATGTTCTTCTCTTAGTGTTGCATTCAATACCTACCTCACACTAATGTCGACCTCAATGGTTTAGTCCTTCCTCGTATCTTATAGTACTAATTAATTTGTTGCATCATAAGCTTCAAGATGTCTTGTTGGAAACAAAATGCTTCAACCATATTTAAGACGCAGTCATGCTATACTCATTCATAACTCATTAATAAACTATCTAGACTCTACCTTTAAATCCATGATATTGGTTAAGAAAGACTAGACACGAGAAAAAGTTAAACGTTCATAACTTTCTTATAACTCCCAAAACATAATGAGGAAAAGGCATGGGCAAGCTCGTAATTTAAATCTCTTCGACCAACTGAACCAGAAAATAGAACGGTGGAATATAAGGTTCATCATTCCAGTTCGAGAAGAAATCAATATGGTTAGACTCAGCTAAGATCAGTTTGATTCGATTATGATCATCTCCTAACGGCTCGGTTCAAGACAAAATTAATTCAGGTTCGATTAAATCCAATCAGCTCATATCAGTTTAGCTAACGGTTCCATGAGACTGGTTTAATCAAAAACTAAATACAACTGAACCATATAATGGTGTAGAAAAATGAACCAGGACAAGAAGCTTAAAAATTCAGTCCACTGGTTCCAAACAAAACTGTTCTGAACAAGAAGCTAAAGCTTACCGGTTTTTCTCAAGGTTTATATGAACTTGTTTGCAATAAGCTTCAAACTGAACTTATAGCTAAACTAATGAGGACAAGATATCCTTGGTAGGATCAACATCAGAAACAATACAACTCTACAGGCTCGCTTTACATGGACTGAAGCTTAACTAAAAATGATCTCATCAAACCCATAATGTCTTACCGATTAAAATAAAGGCTGGAGAACATGGATGATCCTCATCTTCAGAACGCCAAACATTTAGCTATTTAGCTCATAAAAACTCACTGATTAAATTTAAAAGAGGTTGAGAAAGGGTCGTCGAAGCTCTCTTCACTCCTCTGATTTTCTCATAATTTTTCTGACTGTTTTTCTCTCTCTGGTTTTTCTTGCAGTAACAGAACGTCCATGAGGAGAGATAATGGTATTTTATACTATATGGGGTTTCTTCAGTTCAGGTTTTTCTCTTTACACAAGCTGTAGTTTGGAGAGAACATGTGGCAACCAGCTTCAGCCCAAGCAGCTCACCTTTCCCTTCCATGAAGAAAGCTGCAAGCAGCTGAAGGTAGTAGCTTGTGACTTGCAAATGACTTACTTATTAACTAAGCAGGCAGGCATCTTGTGACAATCACATGGTCCTTTAACAGAAGCAAGAAGGCAAGTTGGAGAAACGCACATATGGGTCAGGAACCATTCATGAAGCTGGTGGATAATCTTTGGACAGTTCTCCACTACAAATTTCTTGTCCGGTAATTCTCATCCTGCTCTAGGATAAAATTGTCCAGCTTGAGTAAAACTCGACCGTAATTATTAACACTTGACCAGAACTTTCAAGGGGAGTTCTTTCGACCAAAAGAGTTATTTTAATTCTGGTCGGACCAACTCCAAATAGACCAAATTCCAATCAGGTCGTGAGGGTTATTACACTAACACTCCTTAGCCAGTCATTGATCACATCATGATAAGTAAGTACACACTCGTCTCTAAAGCCCTCAGTCAGACCATGACTCAACATAGTCCCAAGATCTCCTATAGTCGGCCAACTTGCCCATTAGATCATCCAGTATTTTAACCAGTCCACAACTCTGGTTCACACTGCACACCAACTCTTCGTTTCATATCCTTGACTGATAATACCCAGTAGATCAGTTGGACTTCACTTGGAATTGATTCCTCATAATTAATGTTCCATGCAATCCTTGAATTGTATAGGCTACATGCTCCCATGCTCAGCACATAACCTAGTATGATCTATACAGCTCACTCATACGCCAACAGACCCATTATAGCTCAACAACCAGTCGTCATCAGATCAGATACAGTAACAAAACCAATTGCATCAGTCAATCGTCCATGATCCAAATGATTCTCTCCATCATGCTTGATCTCTATCAGCTCACAACCGCCTCGATATTATCGGATCAGTCTCCTTTGTACTCTCTGGTCATTAAACCAGTCTTTCGGTCTCCTCTTCCTGACACAACATGATTCCAATCGCTCATCCAGTGCGAATTACTTCTTGTTCCTGATGCGAGCAGATTACGTTGCATACTCGATCACTAACAGCACTAAGTGCCTACCTATCCATCGATCACACTCGAGCCCATTCTGTGTACCGCATCGTGACTAATCCGGCAACATACTGCACCGAAAACAACTTCAACTCACTGACACTCGATTGTCCGCAGCAAAAACTGCCGTTCAACCGCTCCCTCTCGATCTAGCAAGAGATACTCCACATAACCAGACGCGACTCAGTGCCCTAGTAAGACCATCGCTCAATTCCCAAAAATTTGGAAAAGGATCATATCATTCCTCCTCGGAGATGTCTCTCTTACTATATCAGAATCCCCTTTCTTCCTCTCAGTTTCTTCATGTCTTTCATTCTTTCCAGGACTCCTGTGGAAATAATGCAGCAAAAGACAAGCATAATCAGTTGGAGGAGGAGAAAGATCAAACCAGAAAGACATCAAGTGATTGTTCCACTAGCAACATGGTTAAACCACCATGTTGTGGACGATCTGGTGGAGTCCTGGGTGAACCACTTGAGTTGGACAAGGAGGATAGCGATGTACCTGAATCATAGGACAAACCGGGCAAAGGCGATCTAGTCAATGCTGACCCAGCCAAGAAGAGGCTGAGCTTAAAGGAGGAAGATTTGGAGGAGATTTTGAACAGGTGGGAGCACTTTAATAGACAAAATAACCTAGAGGCCCAGTTTCTGCCTAAGTCATAGTTGGTCGATGAAAGTTCTCCAACTTGTTTAGAATCTCTTCCAAGTCGTCCTCCTTTGGGCTATGCCGCTGCTTGGCTGGATCAGAGTCGCCTAGCTCCCCCTCGCCCTGTTCGTTATCCGATTCAGGTACATTGCTTTCCTCCTTGTCCAACTCAAGTGGTTCACCCAAGACTCCACCAGATCGTCCACATGATGGTGGTTTAACCATGTTGCTTGTGGATCGATCAGTTGATATATCTCTTGTTTTATCTCTCTGCTCGTCTAGCTGGTCAGGCATGTCCTTGGCTGCATCATCAGAACTATACGAATGTACCAGCCAGAAGATAACGACCGTCTTGGAAAGTTGAGATGTTATCTCTGAAGTTGGGAAACCAGTGAGTGAGTTAGAAGAGGTTGAATCAGTGGGCTACCTAGTCCGAGGAGACATCTTTCTCACTAGAAAGGCACTACAGAACCAGGCTAATGAACCAGTGTACTGCCCAGTTAAAACTGGAATCTTGGTCACAAGGAGGACACTACAAACTCATCTTAGAGCAACCAAGCAAGTGCAAAGGGAAAACTTATATTCCATTCAAGTTACTTGGTACACAACAAGGTTGTAATCTCATCTTTGATGGAGGTAGTTGTACAAATGTAGCAAGGGGAAACCTTGGTGAAGAAGCTGAACCTCCAGATTCAAGATCACCCCAAATCGTACACACTCTAGTGGCTCAACGAGGAAGGAGACTTGTGTGTGCTTAACAAGTTAAGGTGCCTATCAGCATTGGAAATTACTAGGACAATATCATCTATGATGTCTTGCCAATGGATGCAAGCCACATTCTGTCGGGGTTTCCATGGAAATTTCACAAGAGAGCAATGCATAGTGGCTACACCTACTGGCATACCATTGCTCATAATGAGAAGCAGATCACTTGGGTACCTTTAACTCCAAACAAAGTGCACCAAGATCAGCTGCATCTCAAGAGGAAAGAGGAAGAGGAACTAGCCACAACTCAGGTAAAGAACTCTCTTATCATTATGGCTACTTCAACTAATATTAAGAAAGCTATGTTTGATCAACTAGCTATGTTTGATCAGCAAGCTATGATCCGAGTGATCTACAAGGAGCTATTGCCTTCTACTGGTAATAAAGATCTGGTTATTCTGAGAGACATTGAGTTGCTTTTGAAGGAGTTTAGGAACGTTTTTAATGTAGACAATCCCATAGGGTTTCCATCTATCATAGGGATTGAGCACCAAATTAATTTTGTTCCAGGAGTTATACTATCCTATCGACCAGCTTACAGGACCAATCCTGTAAAGATTACGAACTCCAAAAGCACGTCGATGAGCTCTTATAAAAGGGCCGTATTCGAGAGAGCATGAGCCTCTATGATGTTCATGTCTTACAAGTTCTTAAAAAGGATGGTAGATGGATGATGTGTGTAGATTGTAGGGCAATCAACAACATCACAGTTCAGTATAGACACCCAATCCAATGCCTAGATGATATGTTGGATGAATTACATGGAGCGTGTTTGCTCTCTAAAATAGATTTGAAGAGTGGGTACCATCATATTAGGATGAAAGAGGGAGATGAGTGGAAAACAACCTTCAACACTAAGCTAGGATTGTATGAGCGGATGATAATGCCTTTTGGCTTAACCAACGCTCCTAGTACGTTTCTGAGTCTGATGAATCAAGTTCTTAGAGTTTACATAGGAAGGTTTATGGTGGTGTACTTTGATGACATATTAATCTATAGTAAGACCATGAAAGAACATGTAGAGCACTTAAGAAAGGTGCTAGAAGTGCTTAGGAAGGAAACCTTGTATGCTAATTATAAGAAGTGTTCCTTTGTAACAGACAACCTTGATTTCCTAAGTTTTGTTGTTTCAGAACAAGGCATACAAGTTGATGAAGAGAAGGTTAGGGTCATACGAGATTGGCCAACACCTAAAACCATTGGAGAAGTTAGAAGCTTTCCTGAGCTTGTTGGGTTTTAAAATCAGTTTGTTATGGAGTTTAGTTATATAGCTGCCCCACACACTGAGGTGATCAAGAAGAGTGTGGGATTCACCTAGGGGCATGAGCAAGAGCAAGTATTTCAAATGTTTAAAAGTAAGTTGTCTAAGGCTCCATTGTTGATGCTTCTTAAGTTTCTTAAAACTTTTGAGATAGAATGTCATGCATCTGGAGTTGGAGTTGGAGCTGTATTTATGCATGATAAGAGGCCCATCGCCAATTTCACTGCTAAACTAGGAGGAGAAACCTTGAACTATCTGGCAGCGTGCGGGTTAGGGTTTATTTTAAAGCAGGGAATCTCTCAAAATAACCTTCGAACTACTGTTGCCAAGAGAGGTTTAATTTTAGTATTTAGGGATCAAATCCACAAAGAGCGATGGCACACAATTGATTTATGTATTCTTAATGGCTAAGCTAGGCAAGCTATAAATAAGATGTTTATTGTAAATTTTTCCGAAAAAGAAATTGTCAAAATAAGTAAAGTTGATTCAAGTATAGAAAACGATGGTTGGCTAAATCTAAGGTTTCAGGCAAGTGAATTATAGTAGATAAGATGCACGGAATTATTAATATGCGAGGACAATAAATAACTAGTCTGACCCCCTCTTGTCCCAGCACTCATATGCAAACAAAGGAGTAGACCGTCGATCGACGGCTAAGGCCGAATGTCGATCGACGCTAATCAGATATGAAGTTCGTCCTCTAAGTTAATTAAACCAGCTCTCGCATGTATCTAACAACTTAGCTCAATGGAAAAAATTCTGGCACATAACATACATTCCTAGCTGTCCTTGTCCTAAGTTCAGGTTTCTAGTTACCTACTCTACAATGCAAACATTAAATACAATTCTAAAGATTGATATTTCTTCATCCAAGAAATCCTATTTGGGGCTTATTCAACAATACCATTATAAACTCTAAATCTAACAGGAGAATTACCCAGACATAATCATAGAAAGCATGATAGACTGAATAATATACGTTCTCATCATAATCCCCTTGCCATAGCGAGTAAGTCTGCGATATCGTTCTTGGATACATTGAGAATCCGTCCATCCATTGCTCGTGCATATGCATCTGGTTCCCCCCATAATTCCAAACTCATCTTGTCCGAGAAAACCATAATCATCATCGTATCCAACCAGATTGTCGTCGATCGATGGTGTTGAGAAACCATCGATTGTTGTTGCATTCCAGGTTCCATAGGATCCTCTGAAATTTCTAGCCTCTTCTAGTGAAAAAGCATGGTACTCGACCGCTTCTTCCTCAAAGTAGGAAACGTCCTATTATGGGTTATTGTTCTCTGGTGCCATCTCACGGTATTGCAGTCCAATGTAGACTATGTCTTCTTGACTGTCTTCGTCATTCTGATATGTGGCATAACCATCGACCGATTTTAGAGGTAGACTATCGATCGATACTGGAGGGTGGGCTTCGTGCAGGTTCTAGGTATAGCTACAGTCGATCGATACCTAGGGTTTGGTGTTGATCGATGATGTGTCCGCATGTTCGTCATCTTGATTGTAATGGTAGAAGCATGTAGCGATCAAGCCTGCATCATCACCCAATTCTATCATTGTAGCCTTGTACTTTTCTAACAGGTTCATAAAAGTTGTTTGGATCGATGAAGGATATATACAACCTCTGTGTCTTCATGTTGCAGATAGCTCCCAATTTGGCCATGAATGCTCTTCTGAGGGGTAAGGAAGAGTTCCAATCAATGTTTATATCCATCATATGGAAGTCTACTGGGACAAAGGCGTTTTAAATATGCATTGGGACGTCTCTGGGTATCCCTCCTAAATTCACTTTGGAGCAATCAACAAAGGTTAATGAATTACTAGAAGTCTCCACTTTCAGGCTTAGCTTCTCTGTCATAACTCTATACATGATCCTGACTGCTGATGCATATTGCAGAGGGCATTGGGATACTCGTGCCTTTGACAAAACATAGAATCACAAATTTCCCAAGGTCACTTTTCTTCTTAATAGTGGTTCTCTGCTTCAAATTTTCTTTTAGGTCATTGAACATACGCTCTATGTTCTTTCTGTTTCTTTGGATTCCCTAAAAAACATCTACAACCTATGAGTATAATATGTTTCATCAAATTGAGTATCTGAATGGAATTTAAAAACTCTTTTGGCAGAGCCATCCATCTCTTTATCAGTTGCTTCTCTACGAAGACGTTTAGGAATCTTCTGCTTCCTTCCGCGGTGCCTTTTTGTAGTCGTATCAACTGTCATTGGCTCAGGTGTATCAGCGTTCTGTTTTTGATTCTCCATGCTTGAGTTATGACAAATAGGTTGGCATTCAGACTTGGGAGACGAAAATTTTTTGCAGTTGGAGACTGTCAATCGATGTTGGCTTCTCTACGTCGATCGATGTCGAAGACTCACAGAAAGCTACAGACTTTGAAGGTTCTGTCGATCCATGCTCGGGTTCGGGTGTCGATCGACACTAATTCAAACTGCCGAAAGACATAGAACTTTCTACACAGAAATTCCATCCTGGAGCGGTTCTCTCTTCACCTCTTGCGAAAAATCATTGCCTATCAATGCAATGGCGTGGTGCTTCTGACTAGCCTCGCCCCTTCTCCTTAATCAGGGTCTCATGTCTCTGAATGGTCTCACTTGTCTGGACCACTTGATTCTCAAAATTTTTTACATGAGTGTTGAGAGTTACTTTGTGTTAAGGTTAATCTACAAAGGATCTATCTTTCCATTGAAGTTCACAATCATCTGTTGTTTCTGCTCCAGTATTGTATCAACCATAGTTTCTAACTTTCTCTCATGAGTCTTTCGCTGCTGTGAATTCTGGTTGTAATTACTTGGTTAAGATCATGGTGGTATTTGGTTAAGCCAATGTGAAGCCTCTCCAACAAGTTAGTACTTGAAGAGCTTACAATATAGATAGTACTCAGAGACTCCATTGGCTTTAATAGCAGATACTAGATCCTCAAACCGCTCCATATGATCCATTGGATACTTATGTCATAATCCATGGTAGGGTGTCTGCGCAACAAGTGCGAAGAAGGACAGTTTGATTTCAAAATCGTTCCTCTAGAAAGCTGGAGGACGAATAGCGGATCTGTTAGCAAAAAATTGGTCTGGAAGATTGTAGTATGCTAGTGTCCGTTGAGAAGCTTGAGTGGGAATTTCAGGTCGAGCTACTGCAGCATCTGCATTATGAAGATTACTTTTGCTTTTGGTATTGTTGGGCATGCACCTCAAAGACAAGAAAGCAAAATTATTAGCAACTTTCAGTAAAGAAAAACCCTAGACTAAACCATAGATTATAAATCTAATGGTGATCCTTGCTCCCCTTCAACGACGCTAAATTTGGCAGCGTGAGGGTTAAGGTTTATTTTAATGCAGACAATCTATCAAATTAACCCTATAAACTACTCTTGCTAAGAGAGGTCTAATTGTAGTATTTTAGGATCGAATCCACGGTGAGAGAGGGCACACAGTAGATTTTTGTATTCCTAATGGCTAAGCTAGGCAAGTTATAAATAGAAGGTTTATTGTAAATTTATCCAAAAAGGAAATTGTCTAAATAAGTAGAGTTGATTCAAATATGGAAAACGATAGATTTAGGGTTTCAAGCAAGTGAACTATAATATATAAGATGTAGGGAATAATTAATATGCTAGTACATTTATTAACTAGTCTGACTCCCTCTTGTCCTAAATCTCGTATGTGAACATAGTAGTAGACCGTCGATCGACGGCTAAGGCTGAATGTTGATCGACGCTAATTAGAGAGGAAGTTCGTCCGCTAGGTTAACTAAACCAGCTCTCGCATATATCTAACAACCAATCTCAATGGAATCAGTTATGGCACATAATCTACTCTCATAGTTTTCCATGTCCTAAGTTTAGGTTTCTAGTTAGCTAATCTAGAACGCAAACATTGAACACAATTCCAAAGATTGATATTTCTTCATCCTAGCAATCTTGTTTTGGGGCTAATTTATCAATACCATTATAAACCTAAATTAACAGGAGAATTACTCAGACATAAAGCAAGATAGACTAAATAATATAATGCATAGAATAAATAATGGGGTTCAAATCTCAGAAGGAGTTAAGATCTTCTGCCCTAAACGACTAAGAAAACTAAAAACTGTAAATAATACTTTTGTGTAATATGTGTGTCTCTCTCTAAAGAATGGTAAAGTCATTATAAACTAGGTCAAAACTCATTCAGGGGCATTCTCATGATTTGGCTTGACTTGGGCTTGAAGTCGGCCAATACTACTGCGAGTAGGCTGTCGATCAACAACAAGGATGCTCCGTCGATCAATGGTCATGCTTGACTTAGACTCGTACTTAGCTGATCGTGAACATCTACTAGATATGTCCTTTGAATGCTCTAAAACGTACATTGACCTGAAAAGACTCTAAAACAGTAGTAGGGTCCAAATATGATCCAAATATGGTCCAAATGATGGTTTAAACTGGTAAATAACAAGGTATATCACTATTCCACATAAAAAGGAGCTCTACACTTTAGTAAGGGCACTCCTAACATGGCAGCATTATTTTTAGCCAAAAGAGTTTGTAATCCATACATATCATCAATCTCTTAAGCATTTGAAAGGGAAACTGGAGCTGAACAAATGACATGCAAGGTGGGTCGAGGCATTGAGACCTTCCCCTATGTCATTCAGTACAAGCAAGGTAAGGAGAATGTGGTTGCTGATTCAGTCTCCAAAAGGTATGCCCTTGTGTCTTCTTTGGAAACTAAATTGTTAGGGTTTGAACACATGAAATCTTATTGTGAAACTGACCCTGATTTCCAAGAGAAATACCAGGAAAGAAATATGATAGTGGTAGGTTCTATCAAGTTAAGGGTTTGCTATTCTTTGATAACCGCTTGTGTGTTCCTTTTTCCTCTTTGAGAGAAATGTATGTCAGTGAAGCTAACAGAGGGGGTATGATGGGAAAATTTGGTGTGGCCAAGAGACTTAGCACCTTACAAGAATATTTTCACTGGCCAAATATGAAGAAGGACGTGGAGAAGGTATGCTCAAGGTGTGTAGTTTGCAAACAGGCTAAGTTTACAGTCCAGCCTACAGGTTTGTACACCCCTCTCTCTATTCCCCTTAAGTCATGGGTTGATATATCTATGAACTTTGTGTTAGGCTTCCCTAGCACTAAGAGTGGTAGATATAGCATCTTTGTATTGCTAGAAAGGTTCTCCAAAATGGCACACTTAATTCCATGTCATAAGACTGATGATGCATCATTAATAGCTGATTTATAGTTTAGAGATCTTGTTAGGTTGCATGGCATGCCTAAGACAATAGTATATGATATGGATTCTAAGTTCCTTAGCCATTTTTGGAAACCTTGTGGCGTAAATCAGGAAACAATTTATTGTTCTCCACAACTTGTCACCCACAGATTGATGGCCATACCAAGGTAGTTATAATAGTAGTATCCACTCTCCTGCGTGCAATAATTAAAAAAAAAACATAAGAACTTGGGAGGAATTGTAACCCAATCCCCTTAAACCGCATAACATGAACTCGCTAATCAAAGAAAGAAACAACCAACTGGTGGTTGAATACTCTTACACAGACTACATTATAACCAAAGATCCTAGTTGGTTGAATACTCTTACACAGACTACATTATAACCAAAGATCCTAGATAGTAAACTCGTTATGTGAGGCACATAAAGTCTAGTATGAGATTAATCCTTGTGAAGTGACACAACACTTTGAGTGTGTACACTTAAGAAGAATGAGATTTAGAATCAGTAAGTTAAAGTAAGCGAAGAAGACAAGTAAGAGTTTGGTGAGTGTTTAACAAGTATTAGGCTTGTAACATTTAGTGTAATACGAGTGCATAGTAAGAAAGTGATGAGTCTAGAGAAAAATATAGGAGAATCCAAGTGTGTTTATGTGAGATCCATGATTAACAAAGAGACAAAGAGTAAGAGATTGAAACAGAAACTGAAACTCGGTACTCTCATTCGTGGTATAGGCTTACAATATATAGAGAAGATACAATACATAGCCAGAGACATAAAGCAATGAAGTCAAGCCTAGGAGGAGCGTGTATTTGAACTCGGCCAATGAGGTGCACCACATGTTTGATTCCTTTTGGATTTTGACCAAACTTTTTCTCCTTACAGCCTGTGGCCTCGATAGGCGCCTCTATCCTTTCAAATGGTGAAGAGAAAATGGTGAAAGCAACGGTTAACTTTCTTCCAGTTACCATTTACTCGGATGATAAAAGACTTCTAGACAAACCAGATTTGTACAGTCGACCCAAATTTCCTCCTTTCTTTAACTCAACCCATAACGTCCAAACCTCCATCTCTGATATGTATTTGCTTAACTCAATACTCCCCTTCAAGCTTGACCAAGGGAACCAGTCAAGCTAGGAAAACCAAGAAGAAATACCTCATTAAGAACCCATCAAGGAAAACTCAGTGGAACAGAACCTTGATGAGGAAAAAAGATTGGAAAATCCATGGCTAAGGGGATCAGCTGCTGGATGATAGATCAGTGAGCCCCAAGCGTGACTGAATGGACTCAATGGTATTTTATCTTGCAGGCTTAGTGAACGCTTCAGAAATTTGATCTTCGTTTTCTGTATAACATGGCATGATATCTCCTTGGATTAACATTTGTCTCACTTTCTGGCAATCAACTTCAATGTGCTACGTTCTTTCAACAAAGCCTGAGTTTGAGGCAATGTATATAGCTGATTGGTTGTCATAATGAATTTTCATTAGTGTTTTTTTCTGAATGCATATTCTTCAAGATGCCTTTGATCCAAACATGTTCATTTCTCAGCTTCAGCATGACTCTATTCTCAGCTTCAACCCTTGAAAAATAGACAACCTTCTGCTTCTTACGCTTCCAAGTAAATAAGTTGCCTCCAATGAAGGTGCAAGAGTGTGGTTGATCTTCTCTCCACTTTATCACCTACCCAATCAGCATCACAGTAGCTAACCACTTCTAAACTCCCATTGCATCCCATCCACACTCCTTAACCATGTAACCCATCTGGATATCTCATTATCCTATGCACCATGGTCCAATGATGTATCCTGGGAGCTTTCATATGTTAGCTCACCTGATTCACAGCAAAAATAATATGCGGGCATGTAATATTTAAGTAAATGAGCTTACCCCATCCTCCTATCAAGTTTGGCATCTGAAAATGGGTGGTTATCTCCAGTCTCCCCCCTCAAGTCCCACTTTGTATCCATCGTCAAGAGGTTAGCTGTCTTTCCTCCAATTTTCTGTATCTTTCAAAAGATAAAGTGTATATCTACTTTGGGACATAAACAAACTTTCGTTGGATCTACTTATCTCAATTCCAAGGAAGTATTTCAATTCACCCAAATCTTTAATCTCAAACACGGATTTCATGAAGTCTTAAGTAGATTGGATACCAACTTTGTCACTTTCTGTTATGACGATATCATCAACATAGACAAGAAAAAAATGATACTTGAGGGTCTTAATAGAGTCAACAGAGTATGGTCCAGTTCAGACTTCCTTAGCCCACCCCCATTCAAGTTTGTGCTCAGTTTTTTGTACCATGCTCTTGGTGATTGTTTCAGGCCATAGATTGTCTTCTTCAACCTCAGAACATTCCCTTGCTTCACTAAATGCTCAATACCAGGTGGAGGATGCATGTACACTTCATATTCAAGCTCACATTTCAAGAATGCATTCTTCACAATCACTTGCCACAAGTCCCATTCAAGATTCACAGCACGAGATAAGACAATCCAGACTGTATGTAGTTTAGCCATATAAGCAAGAGTATCAATGTTGTCTTCTCCATGGGTATTAGTGAATCCCCTTGCTACCAATATGGAATTTCGCATCTCAATCTGCCCATTTGTAAGGTACTTGATGGTGAAGATCCATGTGTTTGCCACAGTTTTCTTTCCTTTGGGTAGCTCACTTTCATACCACGTATTATTCTTAATCGTTGAATTGGTTTCATCATCTACTGATTCCTTCCAGACCCTGTGCTTCATAGCCTCTTCATATGATCATGGTATACTTTCTCCATCCAGACTGCTTATGAAAGCTTGGTGCTCAACATGCTAGAAAGAAAAATAACATAAAATTGAGCTGGATGAGCTATGGCTTCTGGATTGTAGTAGACTCTAGTATTAACCCATTCGGATGGGTCCTTCTTCAGTCTTATACTTCTTCTTAAAGGAACAACCACAGCTTCTTATTCATGAGCATGCACCTCTTCTGGTTCATAAAACACATCATCATCTTGCTTGATTTAATTGTTTTGAGAAGCTTCTTCTTCTATCACACCTTGATCACGACTCTCTGAGCTTTCTCCTCCTTGGACAGTTGCTTTAGTTTCATTCCCCCCCCCTTCATGCTCAAAGTGTGATGGTTCTTCAGCGTCCTGGGAACTTGTGTCCTCCCTTGTCTGATCCCGGGTTAGAATAATCCCAAGACCCTCTAGTATGATCCAGAGACTGGTAGCTTTTTCTGATGATTGAGATAAGTCCTTCAAGTCATCCCACTTCTTCTCCTCATAGTTGCCAATGATTGTAGCTCATCTATTCTGGTATTAATACAAAAAAAGACATCTTAACACACATAAGTGACCTATAGATGGTTTTTTTTGTTTAATAACTATAATGGAGTTTGATCATTGAGAACTTTTGTTGGTATCAAATTGATAGGGTAACAACCTAATGTCAATGTATCACTCCAAAATCCTTTTGGAAAAGTGGTGTGAAACATCATTGACCTTGTCACCTCCAAAAGATCATTACAAGAAAACAAGCACTTAACGACAACATGTATCATTAGTTATTCGTTAATCATTTATTATTACGAACTAACGAGGAAACATAAATTATTGTTAGACACGCATCGTAACAGATATTTTTTTCATAATTTTCGCCGTAATTGTTAGGAAGAGAAGTTGTCAAGGTTTTTTCTTCCAAACAATTTTCGTTATAAAAGAGACGGAATGTTATATATATGGCTTTTGTCATATTTGTGTCGTAAGATTTTGTTGTTATTGTCGTGTGTGACCAATTAACATTGATATTCAACGTCAATTTGTCCTAGAACATTTACCATGATTTACGCCGACAATCAATGTTTAAAGGTCTTAAGGCTTAGGACCAACTAACATTAGTTCTCCAATCTGAAATTAAAAAAAAATTGAAATTTGAAAATTTGAAAATTTGAAAATTTATATATTTATAATTGAAAATTTAATATAGAAAATATTTTAATATCAAAAATATTACAAACCAAAAATTAAATTAACTATAGCATTCAGATAAGATCTTCATATAGCTTGAAATTATGGTCATTGGTCTGTCGATCCATTTACGCATGCTCCCCTGCGGTGGGTTCGCGGTGAATGATTTGACGTACAGTCTCCCACACCTGCATAGTCTCCGGGTTCCTTCTGCAATGAAATCGAACATCCCCTCAATGGCTCTCAACTTTGGAGTTTGCGGTGTGCTCAGGAACAACGTTTTAAGGTTCGTCGTCAAGAATTTCTAGATCCTCATTCCACTTAGAAAGAGTCCTCCGAAAAACAAACGAGATGAATTTGGGTGTGATCAGACCGACAACGCTGGTTAAGGCTTATTGATGCATTACTATCGGACCATAAACTCGACTAAAAGCTCTGGATACATTTGTAGCATCTCTGATCCTAGAAAGAATTGTCGGGACGGACCATGGGACGAGGGAACGTGCAAGCCGGTCGTAAGACCCAAAGCAAGCGTTCCAAGGTCTGAACAATGGGTTAAGTCAAAGTGATGATCGGTACTCAGCCAAGAAAACAAAGGAGAAGAGGGAAAAGTAGCTGGACCAAGCTAAGAAAAGAGTGAGACGAGTTGGTCGAAGCTTGGGCAAGCTGGATGGAGCTTGGGCGAGCTGGATGGAGCTTGCGCAAGCTGGATGGAGCTCAAACCAAGTTCAGTAAGTTAAAACAGATATATCAGCTAGTAGACCTAGCTCAATCAGCTTTACCAATTTTCAGGGAACTCAATTGAGCTCGGTGGAGTGTTCTACGGTTGAGCAATCTAATCGGGTCAAGGTGGTTATCAGACTTATGGTCGAATCATGTACGGATCCAAACTTGGTCGATTAAGTTGTGGCATGTGTGGCGACCGTGTTAGGCGGTTTTGGCCGAAGAGGCGCGTATGGATAACCACCCAGACGGTTATCAAAATTGCACATTTTCATCCAAAACAGTTTTTGGTCGAGTCTTCTATAAATATCAGGCCTTAGAATATATTTTGGAAACATAATTTCCCTAAGGAAAATCGCCAAAATGATCAGAATACATAGGCAATCCAAAAGAGAGAAACTTGGGCAATTTGGAAGAAAGACTTGATCGTAATCAAGCCAAGAAGGCAATCTCACCACAGTGTCTTGAAGATCAATCCAACCATGGGAAGAGCAGCGTGCTAGGACTTGGACTCCATCGCCAATACCCGTCGGGTGATTCTGATCGGTTCTATGGTCGGTCAGCCAAACGGTTACATCGTTCTCTCTTTATACTTGATCATTTTCTTCTTTCTTCTACATTAATGCTCGAGTATCTTAGCCTTAGTGACAAGTAATGAACCATGGTTGAATGGCTTGATCAAGTTATGGACAATCCAGAATGTTCAGTGGTAAGACGGTCAAAAATAGATCCGCAGACTTAACATGAACAATCTTGTTAAGCGACTTGAGGAGTCGAGTATTACCAAGGGGATTTCGAGTTAGTCTTAGAAAGAATCTGAACATATGTTGCATGTACAGAAACTGTTATCGATAGGTCGCTTATGTTTGTTGTTGGTTTGAGGAAAAGATGGTGATTGTAGGAAGGATCTGTCACAGTGTGACGACTCGAAGCCAAGGATGAATGGGTAGTTAGATAAATTGATTAGGATCGATTACTATGTACTAGATTATAAGGAAAACTCTCATTGTATCAAATCCTTTGTGAAATAAATAAAGAATCATTTATCTCTTATCACACATACTCTAATATACTTGCATATAGATTCTAACAAATCATCACATAATTGAACAAACTGATTGTTTAAAGAATAAGTCCTTAAATGAACTAATTGCCTTAGAAAACTTCAGGATCGAATTATAGAAACCTCACCGGACTTAAAGTCCTGGTTAGGGCACTTTAAGTTGATGAAGCCTATTTGGCTACAATCACCACAAACGAAGTCGAGAAAGGTGTAGAGTTGTGGTCAATGATTTTGAGGATGTGTTCCAAACCTTGTCGGGTTTACCACCTGATTGGTTGGATCCATTAACAATTGAATTAGAGCAAATGACTGCCCCATTACTTAAAGCACCATATTGAATGGCTCCAGCTGAAATGTCTGAGCTAAAGAAATGAATTGAATAACTGAAGGAAAAAGGGGTCATACGGCCTAGTAGCTCGTCGTGGGGTGCACCAGACATGTTCGTAAAGAAGAAGGATGGAAGTTTTCGTCTAAGCATCAACTATTGGGGACTGAATTGGGTTACTGTGAAAAAAAAACTACCCATTGCCTCAGATAGTTGAGCTGCTAGACCAACTAAGAGGGGTGACTTGGTTTTCCAAAATCGACTTGGCATCGGTTTATCATCAAATCCCGATCAAGCCAAGTGATGTGCAGAATACAGCATTCATAACAAGGTATGGTCACTATGAATTTGTAGTCATGTCATTCATACTGAAAAAATGCTCATGCCGCCTTCATGAAGATGATGAATGGAATAATCCGAAATTTCCTGGATGAGTTTGTAATCCTCCTTATACATGATATACTGGTCTACTCAAAGGATCGGGAATCACATCAAGGTCAAATTTGGGCCATGATGGAAAAGCTAAGGGAACAAAAACTCTTTGCAAAACTGAGCAAGTGCAGTTTTTGGCCAAGGAGTATTCGGTTCCTAGGACACATTTTTTTCTGGTGAAGGAGCGTCGGTTGATCCAAAGAAGATCAAATCGATCAAGGGTGGCCAAGACCAAAGAATCCACCGAGGTAAGGAGTTTACTCGGATTAGAAAGTTCGTAAAACGGTTCACGAGTAAGGCTCAACCCATCACTTGCCTAACCGGGAAGGTTGTGAAATTTACATGGTCGGAAGAATATGAAAAGTGTTTCTCCGCATTGAAAGATATGATGACGAGTGCACCAGTGTTAGCTTTTCCAGAAACAGATGAAACTTATGTAGTCTACACAAATACATCTATATTCGCGCTTGGTTGTGTTCTGATGCAAAAAGACAAAGGAATTGCCGATGCATCAAGGCAATTAAGGAAGCATGGAGGGAACTATCTGAACCATGACCTCAAAATAGTTGATGTGGTGTTCGCCTTGAAGATTTGTCACTCATATTCTTACGGAGCAAAGGTGCATATCTTCAGCGATCATAAGAGCCTCAAGTACATTTTCACTCAGCCTGAGCTAAACCTAAGGCAAAGGCGAAAGATGGAATTTGTGGCTAATTATGATCTAGAAATTTCTTATCAGACGGGCAAGGAAAAATTGGCCTTGGATGCACTAAGCAAGAGAAGAGCTTATGTATCAGCTGGGAAGGAGTCTGAAGAGCTTGATGGGATGATCCAGACATTTCATCTCAATTCAGTGTCTAAGGATCGAGAACCATTGTGTATGGGTGCAGCAAACCAAGCCGATCTTCTCACAAGCTTCCGGATTACTCATGGCAAGGATGAGAACTTGAACAAAGTTGCTCAAAATGACAAGACTGGATATTAGACGTCAACCAATGGGACAATTCTTATCAATGGTTGGGTTAGTCTACCGAATGATTAGGAACTAAATGATGAGATTCTGAAGCAAGCTCACTCGTCCAAGTTCTTAATTCATCCCGGTCAGACCAAGATTTACCGTGACATAAAGAGATAATATCATTGGATCGGCATGAAACAAGATGTGGCCAATGGGTGGAGAAGTGACCAATTTGCCAACTCGTCAAGGCCGAGCACCAATTTCTGAGTGGGTTGTTGCAGAACTCTCCCGTTCCGGAATAAAAATGGGATCACAACACAATGGACTTTCTGACTGGTCTTCCAAAAACAAGGATAAGAAGGATGCGGTCTGGGTGGTCATGGACCGGCTGACCAAGTCTGCTCACTTTATCACCATAAAGAAAACAGTTGGAGTTGGAGAGATAGTCCAGAAGTATATGGACGAGATAGTTCAGTTACATGGTGTACCAGCAAGCATAGTCTCAGATAGGGACCCTCGATTTACTTCCCATTTTTGGAGAGATTTTCATAAAGCCTTAGGAACACAAGTGAACATGAGTATGGTTTATCATCCACAGACGAATTGAACAACTAACCTGAGAGCATAATATGTATGTTGGCAGATATGTTACGAGCTTGTACCTTATATTGGGGCGGTTCATGGGAAAGGCACTTGCCTTTGGTCGAATTTTCCTACAATAATAGCTTCCATAGAAGCATTGGTATGTCGCCATATGAAGCGTTGTATGGGCTGCCATGTCGAACTCCACTATGATGGATCCAAGTGGGGGAACACAACATAATTGGACCAGTCATAGTGGAAGAGATAACTGAGAAGATCAAATTCTTGAAGGATAAGATAAAGGAAGCCCACGATAGGCAAAAAGAAAAGAAGTCGGGTATAAAAAGAGAAACTGAGTTCGAAGAGAGGATAGACACAAGCACACAAGCACATGAACTATGGTTTATACAAATTTAACATTCTTGTCGACTTCATAGCTTTAAAAATTATTAGACATTTCTTTTGGAATCAAACATTTGATCTCTCAATAAACATCATTCAAATAATTTACCATAAAATTCGTGACTAGTTCAAATACACGCGAATTTAGATTAAAGACTATCATTTTTAGATTAACGAGGATCTCGCCATATTTAGTACATTTGTGGTTTCTGAAATAACTATTACATATCAAATTTAAACTATTTACATAAATGTAAATTATCGAAACATTCAAATGATTAAAATATAGAAATGATTATTAGAATTTTTGTCATAGAAATTTAGCGAAAGTCGCATTTTTTTAAGTCGTGGACCATTTTGTGGTTAAATTTGTTTATCAAACAAATAAGTTTCATCCACAATTAAACGCAAACATTTGTGAATATCTTTCAATCCTTGTTCAGAGGAGTTACTTTTGATGTGTCAGCATTGATTATTAGGTAACCATTTATGACAACACAAATAATATATCTACATTATTATTATATAATTAATTGATCAATGAATGGAATATACAAAGTTCATGTGGAAATTAGGTCATTTTTAATAATTTGTGAATGCGTAGCAAGACATGGTGAAGATGACATTTTTGCCCTCGACAAATTCTGAAAGACATACACACTATCTGTATAGCCGGCTATATAGCATGTTTTATAATTGACAGGTCGAAGTTTTAGTGAAACAAAACAATTTGAAATTCGTGTGGAAATAAGGCAAGTGTCGTAGTTGACAGCTCAAAACCACACATCTTAGTTTGGTGAAATTTCTTACTGGGTTTTGAAATTACCCCTATATTACCTTGGCATATTACTTAAATTGCCATTACTTTTTCAAACAAACTTTTACCCTTCATTAAGGGTCTTATGGTACATTACAACATGGACTAACTATTACTGTATATACGAATTTTTGTTTGTAACCGTTAAAGAACATGAGATAACTTGCTTCAAAAATCAACCAACCTTACAAAAACGTCTGGTGCTAATTTGGGCCAGGGTTAATGGGTTTAGAATGTGTTTAATATGTATATGATTTATGTGTGGGTGGGCTTAAAATATGTTCAGTTGGATTAATTACCTTTGCTTTTTCCATTTTGAAAATTAATCGATTAATAAAAAATTAATCGATTAATAAAAAAATTAATCGATTACGCATGGCAACATATCGACCACCAAGGACAAATCACAAAAGCATTGACTTTTGCCTCTTTTATTTATATCTTCGATTGTCAATAAATCGACAATTGTAACTAATTTTATTAAAATAATATAATTTTGAATTTATAATATAAAAGTGTACTAAAAATAGAAAAATTGTTAAAATACTATATTTTTACTATTACTTTTCATATTTACTTTAAGCACTATTATATTTATTTTTTAAAAGAAATATACACTTATAACTTTAGATTAATTAATTTAAGATTTATGTTCAGATTTAAGGAGTAGGCAAAGTTTTAGAATGTAAAATTAAGATTATAATTAATATAAGAGTTTTTTGTCTCTTCGAAAAAGAAGCTATTTGTGAAATTGCTTATTTAATAAAAATAAAAATAAATTATGATACCAAAATGTGGGAAACTTGAAAATCACCTTGGAAAATATCAAAAAAATTAACATATAAATTATACTATTAAAAAAAATTTTCTTTTATCTATCGATATAATACGATTTTATAATATAATAATATATTAAAAATCAAAATACCATTTCTTATAATTTTGTTTTAATAACAAAAAATAAACCCGCACTTTGAAGCGCGGGTCAAAATCTAGTTAGTTTTAAAATCTGGAACTTGAAGATATTCTTAGAAGATTTGGCTAATAGAGGAAGCTTGGACATTGTTTCATTTGAATAGATAATATTGTATTAAAGGAAATAAAAATCTTGCTACACGTGTCAGACAAATAACCATTGGCGGTAGGTTAAATATGGGGCGTGTGAAACCATTAAATAAGATGTTAGAAGCTGAATTTCAGCTATACATACATGACCATCTATCACATGTTTAATAAGACACATTCGCTATATATAGAGGTTTCCTTCATTTTTCATTTACGCATACACTTTTCTAACATCAGGTAAACGATAGTCGCTATGTTGAAATAGTGGGATTCTGTAACGATCTATATCTCGGTCCAAACAATTCGGTCCAGTAAGGTTCCATTAATTTGCATAAACCCTAGCACTTCTCTATTAAAAAAAATTCATAGTGAATTGTGGCAAACATTTTTGAGAATGGCAAAGCCCTGCCGGAAAGTAACCGTATCAGCCACCAATAGTCACCATGACGGAGAAGCCATCACAATATCGGAAATGGAAGATTAAGACTCATCAGACATGTTTTGGGAGAACAAAGGACTAATTAACTAAAAATAATAATTTTGAATCCAAATTTGGAGGTTATGTTCTACACACATAGATCTATATTTATGAGAGAACGAATTGTCATTTGGAAGTTTTCTCTAATAGTTATGGTTAATTCTTCAAGACTGGTCTCTGCAGATAAACTGGTCTCTGCAGATAAACTGATCTCTGCAGATCGGATCTGCCAACAGTCAACTTCAGAAGTGTATTCCGGTTAATCCAGAATGAAACAGGAAACGAGAATTATATAACTAGAAAGATATCGATGTAAGCTTTCCAGAACATCTTCCTGAGCGTCAAACTGAGGTACAGTTAAAAAGTTATTGATGCTTCTTCATGGTGAAGAATAAAGCTGTTGAGTTGAAGAGACAGTTTCAACCAGTCTCGGTGTAATTGAGAAACAGTCAACAGAAACAAAATATTTCAGTCTGGAAATTTGTCAGTAAGTAGTTCATTCTTTAGCCTATCATCTCCAACAAAAAGCGGATCATTATTCCAGTTATTTTCTGAGAGTTATGTTTGTTTTCGTGGCAGGTGTTGGTGCAGTCTTTGTTTGCGACCAGCCTAGAGATAAAGGTATTTTGGTTAACCAGATGGTGTTTGGTCTGAGTAAACTCGGTGGCTACTGACTGACGACATCTAGGACTACTTTCTGACCGGAGGAATCAAAACTTTAATGGTCAATTCGTGAGTTATTCATCTGTTATCTTTAAGGTTCAGTTCTACCAGAAACATCATATGCTTGTATTTTTAGAGAGTTCCGGCCGGAGTTTGTTGTTTTAGAGCCGTCAAGGTCATTTGA
Organism: Moricandia arvensis; assembly: GCA_905132765.1. NCBI lineage: Eukaryota > Viridiplantae > Streptophyta > Magnoliopsida > Brassicales > Brassicaceae > Moricandia > Moricandia arvensis. The sequence continues at coordinate 67,160 of CAJHQP010001726.1, forward strand.
TGTTTTCTCAGATTTTCTTCAGAACTCTTGGCAAAGGTGAGGGTCTATTCTGTAAATCATGTACTAGTGTAGAATTCTTTCTATCGTAGATTAGACTTTGAAGCATGATCTGTCTGTTTGAATTGAGTTTGTTTGAGTCATGTTTCGTTGTTAATTCATTCATTGTCAATCGGAACTACGGGTCTAGAGGATTCAAATTTGATTGGATTGTATTATGCTAATTGATGATAAAAATAAATACATATGCATATATATAAGGTAGGGACTATGTGGTGGGCGGGGGTTCAGGGATGCATGAGCTATCAACGCAAATATGGTGAGTGGGGGTTTAGAGACGTCTTGACTATCGACACAGATTGTGTGGTGCGTGGTGAAGAGGCGTTTGCATTCGCGCAGATGTGGTGGGCGGGTACAAAGACAGATTGTACTAGCGACAGATAGTATGTATATCTTTATGAGGAAATGTGTGGTGTATGGACTAACTATATGCTATCATCGCATTGGTTGTTCAGTGTGATGCTCTAGGCGTCATGTTAGGTCTAAACTTCCATATTGGGAGTTCTATTTATTTAGTCAATGGCTTGTGTGTCTAGCATCCCATACCTCACTGAGTAACTCCTTTATTACTCACCCCTCCTTATGTCCCTCTTTCAGGTGAGACTGAAGAGCAAGAGTAATTTATTTTGGATTGATGCTTTTGGGCGTTTCTTTTTCATTCTTTTTTAACTTATAGATTTATATTTTTATCAATATTTCGGGTGTTTGTATTATTGGATTTATCGCGTTGATGTTGACTTTTGAAAATTATTAAATAGAGTTTTTAAAAATTATTATTTATTTTGTTACTTCCGAAAATGCAGGTATTACAGATTCTTCATTGCAATCAATGGCACGTCATTCATTACGTTTGGACATTGAGTCTAAGCATAGCTTAATGAATTCCATTTTCATGAATTCGTGAAAATGATAGTAATAAGTCTTCCGGATATCCCAATTAAGTGACACATAAGCTAAAAAGTTGGATATTAGAACGTAACAAGGAGGCCACAAACGATGAAAATAAAGGTAGGATTGTCCAACACTCCAACAAATTGACGAGAAGAAATGAGCAATATGCTTAACAATTTAATATTTTAAAACTCTGGAAGGGTTATGGTGTTAACAGCAGTTGCATATTTTTTTGATACATAATTTCTGGCACGATTATTTGATTAACCCCTTGGCAACTCTGTTGGAGAGGAATTGCATACCTCCAACAATGCCTGTCCAATAACAGAGACTCAAATCAATACCTTCGTCGAGCCAACCGGAGTTGACACGGCTCAAAGCCAGCGACTATATAAAGATCGATCAAATGGCTGGGACAAAGCCACACTTTCTCTCTAACAATTGACTACATCTCATGATCCTTTCGTTGAGCCGAAAGGTCCGATCTTGGGCCTGCAATTTTAGGGCGAAAAAACTTAGGGCCAAACAAGCAGATGTGAGAGTCGATCTATAAAAGGAGAGGAGATGAGAAGAAGAAAGGGGGAGATTTCTAGACCAACCGATTGACGGCACGATCTAGGGTTTTGAGCAAGCACAATAGATCTCAATCAATCTTTTGTACATTTCTATCATGTAAACTGTTTGTATCTCGACTTCAATATAAAAATTCTTCATGATAACCCAAAAATCAAGTATTGTGCTTTCGAGTCGTATAAACCAAACTTAGAATTAACAGTTGGTGCCCACTGTGAGGCCTTACGAAGTAGCGTTAACAAGTCAGTATGCATCCTAACGACTTACCCGCTGACAGCGCGCCCATACCGGACGCAGTGACACCAGCGGGTGGTGACATAATTTAGCGCATCATGGAGTACCTAGCACGAAAAGTAGAAACCAACAGAGTTATAAACGAGCGTCTTGCCGCACTTGCGGCCGCCTTCACCACGTTAGACGGCGAAGTTGGCAACACATAAACAGCCAGACGAAGGATTTTTGCCGCGACATACCCTACCCCCGCCAGGGTCGACCAACTGATCGGCGATGCCGACCGCACCGTCAACCACCAAATGGCGGCGTGGATTCAACTACAGATCGACAGATCATACAGCGGTCGAAGCCCTGCAAAACTCCCTGAGGATACACTTCAAGTTTCGCGAGGATCTCCACTCTAATCCCACTACCTCAGTGCAAGACGCCTTGCACCGCTCTAAAAAATTCATCCTAATGTAAGAATAAAAGCGAGTGTTTATCAGGAGGCAACACGAGCTGAAACATTCGCTTGTGCGGCTGCAACTAACATAGTACATTCATACTTCCCACTTAGGTGAGTCCCATCCACGACAATGACCCTTCTCTGATACTTAAAAGCTCTAATAGAAGCTCCAAAAGAGAGAAATAGATACTTAAATCTATTGATAGAATCAAGTTATATAGCCGTGATAGAACCAGGATTTGCTAAGGAGATTTGCTCGAGATATGATGGCAGACGCGAGTACCCATCTTCTGTTGTTCCTCTCACCAATGTTTGTGCATATAACAGTGCTCTGTATGAAGTGGTGTAATCAAGCGTCATGCCAAACATGTTCTTCATTGCATCAGTGATATGTTGTGGATTCAACCCATCAATGATTCCAACACGATCAATGAAAAGCCTACCAACATACTTCGGAGTACAATGTTTCCACTAAGCGATTCAGTCTCCCACTGAGCATGTATGTGTTTCCACATATTTTGTTACCTAAAACATGTTTGTCCCATGTTTCACACTCGCTCTGATCTTCCATCCCCAACCACTAACCCGGCATGTTGCCACAAGGAGAATTTTCGTTGACTTGTATATTCTGAAGGAGAACCTACGCCTAACTGCTGTCAACCGCAACTCAGAAAGCAGTGCATCCTTGCTAACAAAACTTTGATTAACGTATATACTGTTACCATTCGATCTTTCTCCTTCAATAGCATATGTCTTTTTGAATTCTTCAAAACGTATATCATCATCTTCTTCTTCGAAATCCTCATCTTTAACTTTTCCATAAACACTGTAATCCTCACCATTCTCATACGCTTCAGAAAAAATAGAGATATCAGCATCCTTCTCCCCATCATCCTTCTCCCCATCATGATTTTCATCTTCAACCAAATCATCATCATTATCATCTTCAAAACATTCATCACCTTCATCAGCTTCATCATCTTCTTCTCTTTCCTCTGAAACCGTTTCCACCTTGCTACAACTTGATACAAAAAGCCGTACTCCATGCGTTTTGGTTATCTCGAGCAAGTTTTAAATTTGTCTATCACTTGTAGCATGAATAGGACGGGTGTCTGGAGCCTGCATCATTTCAGCTGGTAATAAGTAGGTTATCTCCACAGATTTTGTGCTCATGTCTAGATTATAATCTTCTTGAACCATTGCAACAAGTTCAGCATGTGTCGAACCTTCACTCGACAAAAATAGTCTCGCTCCTTCGAAATTATCAACCACAAAATCCTAATAGCAATATTTCAAAAATCATTCTCCATACACTGCATGTAACTTACGCAACATCTGCAAAAATTCAAAATAAAACACATTAGTAAACATTTAGAAAATGAAAGTTTACTAAATATTGACGCAGACGATTGATGGTTAAGTCGTCTGGAAGACATAGACGACTTACTAGTAAGTCGTCCAAACATGTCATTTTTGCAATTGACTTTAAAATGGGACGACTTACTTGTAAGTCGTCCATATTTGTTTGTTAAGAAAAAAATTTCTAGATGACTTACCAGTAAGTCGTCCAGGATAAACGGGTTAGTTTTGCATTTCAACGAGTTGTGTCACATATTTGAATTTTCCTGAGCAACTTACCAGTAAGTCGTCTCTGGAAAAACAAAAATTTCAATATTTTGTTAAAGCTAGATGACTTATTTGTACGTCGTCTTAGGTTATTTTGCAATTCAAAAATAAAACTTAAATATTTAACTTTTCTGAGACGACTTAGTTGAAAGTCGTCTAGGTAGAGGACTTACTTGAAAGTCATCCGAGATAAGCAAGGTTTGACCAGAATCTTGGGAAAAAATCTGGACGACTTTGCTTATCCTGGACTAAGTCGTCTGACTGGACGACTTTCGAGTAGGTCGTCTGGGAAAAGTTAAATATTTAAGTTTTATTTTCCAATTGTAAAAGTAACCTGAGAAGACTTACAGGTAAATCGTGTAGCTTTAATAAAATATTAAAAAATTTATTTTCCCAGAGACGATTTACCGGTAAGTCGTCTAGGCAAAGTCAAATATCTGACACAATTCGGTCAAATGCAAACCTAACCTGTTTATCCTAGACGACTTACAAGGGTATTCTCTACATTTTGTTTCTTAACAAACAAAGCCAGAAGACTTACAGTAAGTCGTTCGTTTGCTTAGAAGACTTACCCGTAAGTCTTCTACAGCCAGACAACTTATGGGTAAGTCTTTGACGCGAACAAATCTGGAAAAAAATTCAATTTCATACCTTAAACTAGTGAGATGACTTCCTTAGCACACAGAGTCTTCTCCAACCACCCAGAACCTCAAACGAAAGTAAACCACCAAGAATAGTATGCTTGAATGGCTCTACCAACCATAAAAAATTTGAATAAAAGCTTGAGTTTTTTGAATGAATATGGAGACAAAGTGAAACAGATGTTATTTTTAGTTCATAACAATTGGGAAAGAGATAGTGTAAATCGATTTTAGGTGCATTAAGAGATTCAATTTGGTTGTTCATGGTGGTTGGGGTATTGATGGCAATGACAATCTTGTAAATACTTGAAGATGATGAGGTTGAGAGAGTAAAAGATCCATTTTCAAAAAAAAACAAAAAAAAATTTAATGGCATTTTCGTAAATAATGGGAACATGTGGGTGAATAGGACAAAAGAAAAGACAAAAAAAAGAAGAGGTTAGTTTTGTGTTTGACTTTGAGTTTTGAGTCAAATTTGTAAAAACCCCTTTTATAAAAGTATAAGTATAAGGTGTTATTTGTAATTAATTATAAAATGATGCTTAAATACTTTGTTTTCTCTATTTATAAAATTATTTTATTTTCCTTAATAGATAACTTTATTAATAGAGTTATACATTAGTTCCTTTTTATTCAACCAAACCTCAAATCATTCTCAATTTGGTCGGTTTATGAAATTGGTCGTATATAATATAAATTATCTCATAAAAATAAATATTCAAAATGTTGTCGTTTGGATAATTGGTGGATCACTACTATTGGATTCGAATCATAGACCCTGGTTCGAATCAGGGTGATGACATTGGTGGAAGTGTTTTTAAAAAGGCTGTTTCATGAAGATATTGGCAAGTTTGGAGTTTACTTCTTAACCACAATGGATCCCACGACATGCAACACAGATAAATAATTGTTGTTTTGTATGTTTTTAAATGACATTAAATTCCATAATAGATAAAATTATTTAGTAAATTTATACAGTACTTCCTTTTTAGGGTTTACTCAATTGACTATAATTATTGTTATTTGTACTTAAAATTAGTAAAAAGTGTTAATGTCACCCAATTTGTTTCAAGGTTTATATATTATTTTAATCTAATTAAATGTTAATAACAAAGAACATGAAATTATTAGTTTGTTTAAATAAGAAACAGAAAATGTTTATTTATTTATTTATGTAATATGTAAGAATTGTATTAGATAATAATTTTTAATTTCTACATTGGAGTTGTTGAATAAAAGATTCAACAAAATCTTTATTTTTTCATTGTAACATTAACCAGTTAAATCAAAGTCACGTAAATGAAATGATTAAATTTGCATCAGCAATATTCATGAACCCATTTCTATTCATTTAAATTAGTTTTATTTTATTCTTGGATATTGAAATTATACACATTATACTTCCATGCAATTTTAATGTAAGAAATGATATTTTGAAAAAACAATTATTTGGTAGCCATAATTAGCATGTTCATTCAACCAACTGTCAAAGCTAGAATAACACGGTAAAAAATTAAAAAAAAAATTATTTATATGTGTAGACGCAAAAGAAGTACGTACTTGTTGGTCGTTATTCTTTTATTGACAAAATCAATGGACCAAAGCTCTTAGTCTTCTTCATCTCTCTCATTGGGTGTAACATTTATCACGCGGATCACGATCTCAGCTATATATTTGACAAAAACAGACCATATCATTTGGTTTTCTTCTTCTACCTCCCTTCCTTCTATTCTCCACATTGTCTATCTCAATCCCTAAAACTATACCCAAGCCTTTTTGATAATACATTAATGTTAAATAAACAAATTAAAATTTAACTTATGTAAATTTCTTAGACTAGCATCAAACATTTATTTTTATAATACTTATTCTATGAAAACTTTAAACTCGTATTTAATATCTAAATATCATATAATTAATCATATGTAAAATCGTTATTGAGGTAATTATTATGTAGATTATGTAATTAATTTAAATCTAATGAATGATTTGTAAGTTCTTATCTACACGCAATGTTTTAGAACAGTATAATATTTTTTTATAATTTTTTTGTAATACTTTTTTATAAATCAAATGAATGATTTTGGTTTTAGAATAATTTAGTTAATCATTTAAGAGACTTATGTATTTGATTTTTTTTTATAAAAATCAAAATCGTTTGTTTAAAAAAACTGATTTTTTTGTTTATTTATATATATTGTTTAAAAATTTTAGTATGATATAATAATCTTTAGTTTCTACATTGGAGGTGTCGAATAAAAGATTAAGCATTTGGGTTTCATCATTTTTTTTTCATTATAACGTTAGGAGGTATCTTAACGAATTATTTATTTCCTCCTCTGTATGTTTCATAATAGTTAATAAAACGTAATCATTTCTACAGTTAAGGGCCAGGGATGTTAATACGGGCTATTCGGGTCCGTTTAGACCTTGCCCGTTTAGGCCCTGCCCGTTTAGACCTGTTTAATGTCAGGCCCGTTTAGATCCGTTTAATATCAAACCCATTTAAAACTAAGCCCGTTTATGTTGATAGTGCATGTTTAACCCGTTTAGGCCCGTTTAAGTTATTTTTTGTGAATTCTATTTTTTTGTAAATAATCTTTTGTCCTACCTTAATGTAATTTTATTAGTTGTTATTTGATTTTATAACTTTATATTAAATATAAATTCAAATTAAAGCAAAATTTGAAAAAATCTATTCTACTTTTGATAAATATTAATTAGTTCATAATATCATAAAATATCAACAAATTCTAGTAGGTTTTAAACATAATTATAACCTAAATCATTTTCTAAAAAAAGGAAAAGCTATATATAATATAAATGTTTTGTTTCAAAACACACAAAATATATAAAAATATTTAAGAAAAAATATTTTCAAATTCGTTTTAAATATAATTTTTTTCAAAAAAAAATCTTAAACGGACCTAAACGGTACCCGTTTATTTAGTGGGTATGCGCATTAACGAGACGGACCTAAACGGGCGGACCCGTATAAACCCGTTTATTTTTTATATCATAATAAACAGGTAACGGGTCCCCCCACTTATACTAAGCCTGTTAGGCCCGCGAGTTTTGAGCCCATTTTAACATCCCTAGTTAAGGCTATGATTTATGGTTCCTTACATTTTGGTTACTACTGTTATAAGTCAGTTTACCCATTTATACATGGCAAAGCAATGGACGGTTATCGGCAGAGGGTTTAAACCCTAAACCCTATATCCCCAATTTTTATATTCACATATAGATTTCTATATATTTTTAATTTACATATCTTATATATATATATATATATATATATATATGTATATATATATATTGACATCAAAGGAAAACAGAATCTAAGATGATTCTGTAGACCATGGGGGAACTCCGAGTCCATGTGCACAACATAAAGCGGCTTCCGTCGAGCTGAGCGTGCTAGTCTGTTCGCCTGATTTCTGATATATATTATAATATTACTATTAACTAGTTCTGATATATGTTTGTTACAGTACATTGTATGGTTAGGCTTGAATGGTTTAGTTTTTCCAATTTATTATGACGTTACCAATACAAGGCTTGATTGAAATGGAGCATGAGACAATGTGATCGATATTTTATGAAATCTTATTTATTGATTTTGAATTGACTAATAAATTTAAGAAACAAGTTGTTTATTTTCTCAAAGTGTGTAATCATGACATCTTTAGAATTTTTGTGCAGTCGACTTTATGTAAGTTGGTTGGTCGGTTTTTATTCAACCACACCTCAAATCATTCTCAGTTTGGTCGGTTTAAAAATCAAATTGGTTATATCATGTGATATACTTAAACCTTCAATTTGGTTGGTTGAAGTATGAAATTGGTTATATTGTATCCTATACAAACCATTATACCACATGCAAGTGGAGGATTTGTATTGACAACCTTTCGTCTTCACCGGACGTGTATTGATTTAACTGCATTTATAATGATTTTCCGTCTCTGTTGGTTTTTTCAGCAGTTGTTCATCTCTTTTGAGAAAATATCATATCTTTAAAAATGGCTATATCTTCTTCTTCTTCTTTCGAAGACCATTTAATTGTCCATTACTCCTCTTCGGACTCTTTTTCAGACACTTCCTCTGATTCTCCATCACATGCTCTCACTACTACACCTCATGACGCCATTTCTGAACGATCCTCCGCTACGTCAGTGGGTTGCTTTGCGTACATCATTTATTTGGGTCCTGATAGTTTTCCATCGTTACCTTCTTTTTGATATACAGCGATAAGAATATTTCCTAGATTATGGTGGAGTTTTGCGGCTTGTTCCGCATTTCCCCAAGCCAACACACTCTCTATTCCTGGGACTTATACATGCCCTTCAGGTCCTTTTAAACCTGTCTGCTATAGAAATAACTGGTAGCATGGTCGCTTCTCAAGAAATTGGAGTAGGGTCTCATCTTTTCGAGTTGTTACCACATCCTTGTTGTAGATCCAGTGGAACTTCTAGAGTGGATCGATAACACATCAACATGTGGTGAATATTTTTTCGTTCTTCATCTTGGCCCGAGACCTAAAAGATTTCCTCTCTCTTGATGGCCTCCAGGTATCTATATTCCTCTGTCCGAATAAATCTTTTTATTTTACATTTGGTGTAGGTAAATAAAGGTATTTTTAGGATGTCATATTTCTAAGATTTGAGTACAAGTTTATTGTGCAACGTCAGATTATTCCATGATCTTTAATGTCCAAGTGGTTTTCCATTTAGGTGTGTCGCCGAAGGATCCAGCTGAATCCACTGCGCTCTAGGAAGATCTCTTGAATCTAGCCAGTAACCTCTGGGGTCCTGCTTTTCTGCTGCATCCCAACATCATCTAGCTGACTTCATTGGCGTTTACTAACGATCATCCTTTTGTCCCAGCAGGTAATTGTTATTTGTTTTGTTTTACTTTTTCTTCTTACATATATTACATCTTTTAACAACCACTTTATCACTGTAGAATCAGTGGATGCCTCTAATCGCCACCCATGTCTATTTTGATTTCCTCTCTCTAGATTCATAAAGATCAGTTGAGAGATCTCCATCACAGCTTTGCCTAGATGAACCATCTTCTCATTCTCCACCAGTTAGGGATGAAAATCCTTCCACTTCCAAACGACCCCATCGTTAGACTTTGTCATCAGTTGGGAACTTAGCTTTGTTTTTGAAACATGTGATGTGTGTTATTGAATTACTCTTGCTATATTAGGAAAATAATACGTTAGATAGCGTTTCACTGAAATATTGCAACTCTTTCCACATTCTCTGAGATTTGATGTTATCTGGTGTTATTAATCGTGATGTATATATCAAATAAACTGTAATTAAACTTCAAGTTAAAATTTCATCTCATATAATCTTACATATATTTCATAATATAACTATCATATATAAAGTTTACTATTATATTGCTACTAAAGTTTATATTAAATTAAATCTAAGATTACAGAAATTACCAGAGTATCCTTTGATGTTCTGATTGACTAGCAAAGGTCTTGTTTTTGGACAGAAAACCATCAAACTTTAAATTTGAGTTTGCTTTCAGTGGCAGACGCGAAAGACCGAGGAAAACAAAATGGCAAGGAAATGATGTTTCAGCAAGGAAACCACTAGTTTAAAAAACCATAGTTGTGAAATGAAGGATTTCGAAGTCTGCAATTTGGTTTATTGTAAACCGATCCAAACCAAAACATTATCGTTATAAATTCATTATTCTATCCTCTTAATTTCAGAGTGAGTAGCAAAGGTTTTGCTTTTGGATAAAAAAACCATCAAACTTTAATTTTGAGGTCGCTTTCAAATGAGATGGCAAGACAATGATGTTTCAGAAAAGGCACCACTAGATAAAAAAACCCACAGTTGTGAGAGAAAGGATTTCGAAGAACCGTCTTAACGAAGAGCAGTATTTTTGACAATACTATACGGCTTGTTTGCATTCCTCAGGCAGACGAAAATATTTCGTATAGACAGCTACTCCCCCTATAAAGCAACCTACTTTTCATAAATTAATCACCGTTATCCCGTTTTTATGTAAAACTTCATCATTTTAAGTTTCACTTTTAATGTCTCCAACCCATTAATATATCTACTTCCTTATCTTGTCAAGTGAAATGGCGAAATTCGACATATATTTATAATTTAAAGAACATATATAATGTTGTATAAACTTTTATTGTACAATTGACCCAATCGATGTAGAAAAGGATATGTTCGTAAGGTTGTCTTGTTGAAGAGATTTAATACTCTCCGGATAGTTTCATTCAATAATTTTGCTTTTAAACTTTGACTTTAGACTTCTATCGGTTAAAATTTTGGCTTAATTTAAATAAATTAAATAATTTTCTTTCTTGCACGTCGGTTGCTTTGAAGTATCTCTATCAAAGTTATTTATTTTTCCTTTTAATTGTTATATTTTTCATCTCATCAAATCTTATATGATGTTAATATAATGTGAATGATTTTTTTTTAAATCATGTAAATTTGATTTTAAATTCCACTGTTTATGTTTAAAAAAAATACTACTGTATAAAAATCGATTGTATAACCTTTAAGTTTGTAAAATTGACCATTACTGGGTGTTTGTAATCCAGTTTGTGTGAACATCGAGTCGGAATTATGATTTGAGTTTGCAACATAAGGAAGTAAATGTAACTTAACAGTAGTGGTAAACACTGTATAAACAAAAATACTTTTGTGAGTGCTGATTGTTCTAGCTTTGGGCGTCATGAAAGACAACGAAAAAGAAAATGACAAGGCAACAAATTGCATCAGCAAGGAAAAACTCATGCAATAACGTTAATCAACCATTTTAGGATAGTTTTCCATTATTATTCATATGATGTTCATAGTTGTGAAAATTGTTCTTTTCACTTCTAACCAACATGACAACTTATACATCTTTGTCCACGCTGAACCCCAGCCAAGAAAACACTCAACTGATTCAAGTTATGCTACTACAAGGATGGAAAATCAAATTACCATTTCCTCAATTGTATAACTAGAAGTTGATTTTTGTCATTTTGAGGTTATGTGTTACTAAATTTTTAGCTCTCTGATATATATTATTATTTTTAAAGAATATTTTGGTAGCATGTACAAATGTATTCTTGTATTGTTATAGAACGTCTATGTCAGGAGAAGAAATTCCAAGCAATTATTTCTCATGAATATGTTTTTATACTTTGTTGATGACTTATGGGAAAAAAATTGGTATTCTGTCAAAGATTTAGGATAAAGACAAACGTTGGTAGAACTAGGACAACCAACAACATCTTTAAACTCAAATTTACTATATCAACCATAGTTAAGCACATTCCTTTTGTATCTTCTTCGTTGTACTTCCATATTTCCTCTTTCGCTGATATTATCCATAGGAGGCTTGACTTCAAATTGTTGTTGGTAAGTAATAATAGTTCGTACTTATATGAGTTACATTGAAGTTTATTAATTAAAAAGTTATAATCTTGTATATGTTTAATGACAATATTTATTTCATATGTTATCGGCGTGGTAGTTAGTTTTGCATCAATCTAAGTTCTTTTGAATGAAGAAACAAAGTTTAACGACCTTGCAGTTCTGAGTTTCACAATAGAAGATTATAGGTATATTCATTATCATTGTATAATACTACATAAATATAATATGTATTTTCATAATATGTTTGTCATACATAGGGAACATAGAATCAAATGCCAAGCAGTAGGTGACATTGCCGTTGAGTTTGAGAAAAATCATGTTTGTTGTCAATAATCTGGAGATCCTGAAATATGCTTATTAAGATTTTGGCATATTAATCAATTCTCAGATGGTATTATTTTGTTCTTCTTCATTTCGTTAAATTTCATATTGCACTAATATGTATTAAGTTACCCCTAAGTTTAGTTTTTTCTTACAAGTATGCACGAATACAACCAGGTATTGTGGAACCCTGATGTACATGAAGTTAATGAGTTACGAGCAAGGTATGTTATATAATAATTATTTAAGTGTATATTCCTATTAAGAAAGCATATTAATTCACAGTTTGATTACAACTTTAAACACAGGTTCTTCGCACTTGAATCGGACGAACCCTCATCAGGATAGAGTGATGGTTGTGTTGAAAACTCAAGTGTCGTCATTATTGTGTTATGTGTTTATTTTTTATGTTGTGCCGTGTGCTTGTTTATTTATGTTGTATTATTGTTAAAATAAAATAGTTGGGTAAAACTAATAAGAGATCCCAAATGGTACTCCATTTTCCACTTTTTGCTTCATATTCTACTCCAATTGTATTACATTTTTTTCTTCACTTCTTCAAATTTTGAAAAAATATTGTTCAGCTCTTTATTTTTTTAATGTGAACTTTCTTATGTAAAAACTAAGGCTAAACTTTTATTAATTGTTATTTTGTACTTAAACAAAGTAAAAGTGTTAATGTCACCTAATTAATTTCAAAGTTTATATTCTTGGAATAGTTTTTTACAAGAAAGAAATGAAACAAACTATTGGAGGAGATGTGCTTCAATTTTTGCTTCATTTTGAATATAGTGCACTTTTGAAACTGAAAATGAAGCCAACCATTAGAGATTCCCTAAAGGATATTCCAAGTATATTCTATCGCTACTTTATCATTAATTACTAATAATTTTCTTAATGAAAAAACTTATATCTTTGTTCAAGAAAACAAAAACACAAAGCATCATAATTTGGAAAAGAAAATATCATATATATAATTTTTTTTCTACAAGTGGTTAACAAAAGTTTATAGAAGTAAAAAATGAGCTTCCTTATTTATCGAGTTAAAAAGTTCTTAAAAAGATATTCATATGCTCTTCATACAAACATCTGATTAGATAAAGATTATTGCGTTTTTAACCTTTGGACATATATTTCGAATATGATTTGAGTTGACGAGATAAGGAAGTAGATATAACTTAACACTAGTTGTCACATCTGTAAAAAACAAAACACTTTTGTAAAAGCTGATCTTTTATCCTAATGGAGACAGACATGAAACACAATGAAAACGATATGGCAAGGATACAAGTTGTATCAGCAAGGAAACCGCCGCCCAATAACGTTACTCAACTATTTTTAGCTTGTAATCAAGAGAATAGAGCTTTATTTTTAGCTTGTAATCAAGAGAAAAGAACTTTATTACGATACTAAAGTTTGTAACTCAACATTACTCTTTTCAAGTGCATAAATCAAAGTAAAATAGAAGATAATGTAAACCCTTCAACTACATAACTTAATGTTGAGATTAATATTAGTGTATTTTACAAACTAAAAGAGATATTTAAGAGCCTTAAAATCACGGTAATAGAGACCTAACTCTTAGATCCAAAATCAGCGGTCACACAAGTTTTTACCCTTATTGTCCTCAATGTGCCAAAAATCCAATTCTCGGTCCACCCATGGAGTACATTTGAAATTATAAAACAGGGGCATTACCTTTGACATAAACTCATACTTCTTCGTCACAAACGAATCGGTGTGAGACTTACTACAACTCTAGTCTAAAGATCTAACAATCTTGCCTATTCTTTCAACAGATTCCCTAGTAAAACCCGAGAAATGCTCCTCATTGTTCGAAAACATCTTGTGTGTCATAGCATAGGTATACAAAGCACGGTCGAATTCTGCATCTGCTGATCGCTTAATAAAAGCAAGTCCTTAATATTGGAGGTCAAGGTGTTGAACATCTATACACCCTTTAAGAAAAGCGTACTCGGGTTTCCATTAGCGTAGCAAGCTTTCATCACCACGTAGAAAAATGCACGTACAGAGGGAAGGTAAATACATCTAATGCTCCGTACACTCCGGCCCGGTCTATTAGTTCCTTCTAGACTTGCATGTTTCTCTCAATCGATAGAGATCTGCAACGGTGTTAGCGGCCACATACTCGGCCACTGAGGCTTGGATTTCTTCAGGTAGGGCGGTAACAGGGAAGTGTTCCATTATCTATGCTTTGTTTGAAGTTTTAAAGACTTGAAGAGATGGAGAGAGAGGTAGTGATTGCATTAGGTAGTTGAGTTGACAAGAGATAGAAGAAGCATATGTATTTGAAGTTGTATGTATCTATCCTTTAAATTGATTTTATATAATACTCCCTCCTGTTCATATTAAGTGTCGTTCTAGAGAAATTTTTTTGTTACTAAATTAGTATCGTTTTCGACTTCCGATGCAAAATTTATTAACTTAATACTAAAATTTATTTTTCTATTGGTTGAAATACGGTTAGGTGTATTGGTAGTCATGTTTTTATATAGAAAATATACAAAATTAATTATTTTCTTAATCCATGTGCACAAAGATAAATTGACACTCAAAATGAAGCAGGGGGAGTAAACTTTTGTAGAACACATATAATCTTTAATAATGAGAAAATATTAACAATAAATTAAAAAAAAATAGCATTGCAATTTCAAAAAACACCATTGTCGTTGGATAACGAAATCACACCATGTGAATTAACACTCTGAGACATTTTGTTTTCATTTCACTCTCACAAACCCTACATCCCAAATCGATTTAGGGTTTTTGGTTTTGTATATAATATTACTGTTTCGTTTAAATATGAATTTACCGTTTTAGTTTAATTTAGTAATAACAACAGTAAAGTTTCTTCAGTTATAATAACAATAGAGCTGTGATTACTTTTTTCTTATATACTCACCTGGTTTGGGCATATTTGTAATACACCTCTTTTCACATTATTAAAAAAATATCAAAACGAAAATCATTTCAGAAATGGGACCTTTACCATTCTGAAGTTAGAATTTTAGAAACGAGATTCAGAGTTTTGGGATCCATGGTCTGTAAAAAGACGACACCAATCTATTTTCCAATCAACCAGCGGGATCCAATTGTCGTTCAGATAGTTAAGCCATTTAAACCCTTTGGTACGTTTGTTACAGAAATATTGCAAATGTCGGGGAGGGATCCAATGCAGCCTGCTACAGTAAAAGTGCGGAACAGGCAAAACGGCAGTAACCCGGTGATAGCTCATGAGATGGTATAGTTTTGGAGAGCATTAGCCGGCTCTTTCCTTCCGGACGTAGAACTAGGAAACATTACAGTGTTTGCTGTTGAACGATTGTATTACATGTGGCTTCACTACCATTAATAATTTCATTTCAAGTGGATGGAAAGGAACCAGTGCAACCAAAGCGGATGTGCTTCAATCTATTGGAGTATAGGAAGCAAATCAAGCTCTATACAAGGTGTTACATCAAAAATGTGGTGAAGACATTGAATGATTTAAAAGTCTCGCTTACAGCATACAAGAGGAGATGGTTTGGGACGCACGATCAATTCAAACACTTCTTCCACATTGCCCAATTGAAACACCACAAAGTTGTGGGAATGTGGGTGCATTTACTTTGAACTGTGTGTACAAAGAAGAAAAATGAAGCTTAGTTCTTAGTTAATGGGACCCCATCCAATATTCACGCAGAGAACACACTCTGATATCTAGTTTAAACTGTCAGCGTTATCCATATAAGTATAAACAGTTGGGCGGCTTAGATTTTGCGAGAAGACAATTTCCCGATGGAAGTGGAATGACATATGAAGATATTGAAGAGACGCTGTAGAAAATGGAAGCATGTAGATAGGTTGAAGATGTGTGTACTCTACTTCTTATCTAGCATTCTTATAGGCAAGAGCAGGACCGGACACAAAGCACCCTCGGATCCCTTTTTGTAAGAGCTGTGAATGTTCTTGAGATGTGTAAGACGTTTCCTTGGGGAAGATTATCATTTGATCAAATTATGAGGGATATCATTCGTGCAATTGATCACTTTGGTGGAGTTGTCAGCAAAGGTGGGTTCACGTTTCCAGGTTTCTGTACTTTTTTGGAGTTTCTACCGTTTGAGGCAATTCCACAGTTGAAGAAAAAATTTCGTGAACTTCATAGAGAACGCACAAAGAGCAGTTGTCCTCGGATGTTCAAGTCTCAGTATATACCAAATACCATGACAGAAATTCCACTTTCGGCCATAAATAAAACACTTGACAAAACAAAGATTATCATTAATTTAAATCTAAAATACTTTTAGGTTGTTTAAACGATGAGATAGAGTTGGAATTTAAAAATATGCTAGCGGGAAGACTCGCTACTATCATGTGCATAAAACTGAAAGTAATGTCGGTTATTTTTAACAGAAGCGTATGTGTGAATAAAAACCAGCTGTGTCAGTCCTATAGTGTCTGTAGATATGAGGTTTTGATAGGGGTAGTTTGATTATTAGAAAAAACTACAAATGCCATAATTATTTCCCTAATTAAATATGTTCCTATGTATATACATTGCAAATTCCCTTTATTTATAGTACAAAACTCTTACCTCTTGAGTAGTTGCTCCAATTAAACAATCTTCATAATATATAAGAAAAGCTGCAAAATCATTTTCATCATCTATCATGACTTCAATTCTGAAACAAGAGAAATTTTTTTTAATTTTAAAATTTAATAATAGATAAATAAATAGTTATAACATATTTATTTTTAATAAAAAATTAAAATTATGAATAATACCTCAAATTCCCAACAAATTATTTTTGGCAATAAAATGATGATTCGAGTTTTTCAATTTTGTTGAACAACTTGAACATGGGATATATAATTCCAACCACTATGTGAGACAATATTAATAATGGTTGCCACACAAATAAATATCTTTTTCATTCAGCAATTTATAAAAAAAATTAAAATAGAAATAATCGTATATCATAATAATTTAATTAGATATTTCATTTGATTAAGAATTAGTTATTGGATATAGTTATTACGTGAGGAATATCAAATGAAATATAACCCCAATATCTATGATGCGCTTCAGAAAATTCTTTATTCATTGAAAGATTTTCAATCATATCGCCAAGATTAATCAAAAAACAATCATCATAGCTGAAACTATAGAAACAAATAGTAATTAGTTTATTAAATTGTCTTCTATTAATTAGACTTAACTAATAAAATAAAAATCCAACAAATTTAAATAATATATTTTTCAAAAGTCGGTAACAAAATCAAAATATAATTCAACTAGTATTTGATCCCCTAATATGTGGATAAACAAATTACACACTTGATATGTCTTGGTCAGAACACCTTTCATGGTAAAAAAAAATATTATCACTTTTAACATGTCTTCAAATAGTTCTGCTTGTCTGGCCCATTTGTTTCTGGTATTTCAACTCCCCTACATAAAATAGATTTTTTGTAAGAAAGAGAACACTTAAATTGTTTAATAGAATTGGACTAATAATTTAAAAAGAAAAAAATGAACTAGTTATGAATGGATAAAATTACCTTCCTAAAAGTAAAATTAAAGTAAATCTTCGGAGGACGGGTGGAGTCTGCTACGAAAATCAATTTCCATATTTTTGATATACCCAATTACATATATATAAGGGATATTTACTACAGTAACCTTAAAAATATGTAAAATAACTAAACTAACTTCTACAGATTTTTCAAAGACATTTTTACTATATTACCCTTAAATACATAAATTATTTTCTTGATTCTACCATGTGAAATTAAAAGGATAATTAATTTCCTTATATAATTTACTCAAATTCGAATTTAGTAATATGGAAATAATATTAATGATAAATATAACATTAAAAACAAAATTGATTGGTTTTATAAAAAGGAAAACGTATCAGTCAAAAAAGGAAAATATCATTTTTTAAGAAAATATCACCATTGTTACACATTCATCTTCTTAAAACATCTCCTAAAACAGTCTTTTTCATCAAAACAGAAGTTTATAATTCAACAAAAAGGTTAAAACTATTCTTTGACCATTATTATGAGATCATTAGTTATTTTTTCTTTTTATACCAATTCTAAAATTTATGATATCATTTATAGGTAACACTATTGTAGGTTTTGCTTCTAATACTGCTAATTTTTTTTGTAGAAATTCTTAAAAAAACATGGAAAAATACGAAAGTGATTTCAGGATTGAACATCTATAAGGATCCAGGTAACTGAAACAACTTTATATATGTAGAAGATGAAAGAACATAAAGTCTGTCAAATTCGGTAGACTAAGAACGTTGAACTAATAGACGTTCCTGCTAGACTAGACATCGATAGACTTATATTTTATCTACAAGCACTCACTGGATTAGATGGTAGATGCGAATATCCAAACTGCTAGACGTATTTTTCTGGAACCACTTGTTGGACTTGCATAGTGTCTGCATGACTTTGAAGACATGAAATTTGAAACTTGTAGATTAGTTTGTTGTCTTCTCATAATAGGTAGATTAGTATAAAGTTAGCAGACTTTATATGTGCATTTGGTAGACTTGTATAATGGCTACGTTGTGTCTACAAGATTTTACAGACATGAAATTTGAAACATGTAGATTAGTTTGTTGTATGCTCATAATAAGTAGTAGATTAGTATAAAGTCTACACATTTATAGCAGATTCTACATGTGCATTGGGTAGACTTGTGTAATGTATATGTTGTGTCTACATGATTTCACAGACATAAAATACGAAACTTGTAGATTAGTTTGTTGTCTGCTCATAATAGGTAGATTAGCATAAAGTCTACACATGTATAGCAGACTTGACATGTGCATTTGGTAGACTTGTGTAATGACTACATTGTTCTGTAGACATGATAGTCATAATCCGTAGATTAGTTCCTTCTCTGCTGATTGTTGACATACTAGAGGACTGTCTGCTTGATTGATATATTGTTTGCTCATAATCAGTGGATTAGTATTAAGTCCACACGTGTATAGCGGACTTTACATGTTAATTTTGTAGACTTGTATTTTGTCCTTGAAATAATAATAGACTTGCATAAAGTCTATATAGTTGGTTGACTTACTTGATGTCTACATGCTTTTCGTAGACTATAATTGGCAGATTTATATTATGTCTACATCTTTTTCGTAAACTATAAGATACTCCATATACATTTATTTTGCAGGTACGTAGGTAAGAAAATGAAAAGCAATCAAGTAATAGCAAGTAATAATCATTCACCAAAATGTCTCTTGTTGAATACTAAAAGCTCCACTTAAATCATATCTAACTAACTATCAAAGGGGAAGAAGACAAAATTAAGTACTAACACTTACAAGTGCAAAAGCTGGTGAGACTTGTTCGCAGAAAATTATAACTCATAAACAGTAGACTTAATTTACAAAGAGCATATACCTCTTTTGTCTTTGACTTCTCGTTTAGTAGCATAATCTCTTTCTCCAAAAGGTCAACCCTAATTTTCATTGTTTCGAAGCTCTGAAGCTGTTTTCCCATCTCTTTTAATTTAGACTCCAATGATTCTATTTTTTTGCTTGTTGCTCAAGATCTATTTTATGGGTAATTCTTCAGAATGTCCAACATGAACGCTTGGGTCCGATCTTTTCATTTTCTTCTTGTCAGCTATCATCACATTTCTTTTTCGTTTTCGTGATTCTTCCTCACCATCACTTTTTCATTTTCCTCTTCAGCTTCTCCTCCAACTTCTGCTCCAGTATCTATTTCCGTTTGGCTGTTGTTTGTGCCATGCTCCACCCATGTCACATGTCCCAAACCTCCTTCTTTGCATATGGATTGTAGGAGGGCATCAATCTTTTTATCGACAACTTTATCATCCCAAACAATAGGTGTTACATGATTTATAACAACATTCCTGATATAATCCTACAAATACAAACCAAAATCAGAATTATTGTTCTAAATACAAATCAGAACATAGCCACAAAAAATAAGAAACATTTTACATACCTTATCAGGAACTGAGACGTTATTGATATCGATATTGTTTGTTCCTTTTAAACCTTTAAACTTTAGAATAGGAGGTCCATCAATGCTTGATGGACGGCCAATCTTTGCTCCGAGGTTTGGGACAACATTGTAAGCCCATACTTGAAGCACTTGAACAAATCCATCTAATGTGTATGAGTTAGCATTCAAGTTTACACGCTTCACGGAGGTAATAAGTTGCTTGAAAGCCACTCTTCCCCAAGGATATTTCTCAAATTTAGGCAAGTCAAAAACCATACGAGCAAGTTCAAGTGGGAGCTCCTTTTTGTCATCTTCACCTATGATGACAGTAGCCAAAATAGACAAATACGTAAAACGAATTTTGTTTTCCACTGACCAAGAAAAAACATCTTCCAACGCCCCTTTTAGTTCTCTCTTACAAGGGCTTTTCCTACGTACTTTTAGCTTCTTCCACAATTCTTTATGCACCTTTGTTTCAATGACATCCTCATTCTCAAGAAAAGGTGCACAATTAAGAGCTGTTATGTTTTCAAACTCCGACAAAGAAAACCGAGCCGGTGTATTTCCAAACAAGCACCACATCTCCTGCTTTTTCTTGCAAGCAATTTGATTCACAAGAAGATGCTCAACAATCTTAGATGACCAAGTAAATTTATTCTCTACGAATCGTATAATCACTCCCAAAGGAGAACCACAGATAATGTTCCATACTTCTTCACCAACTGAATTTTCCACTTCTTCTAGAAACTCAGTTTTACTATGATGATTGCTACTTTTTTTGGGTTTTGGCTGGGAACCAAGTGAAAACATACGTAATGGAAATCCTAAATCCACGTTAGTTGTAACAGACATCCTGCAAACAACAAAAACATAATAGATTAGAAAAAAACTCTTAGAAAAATAACACTTACTCACGCTAAAAATATACAACAAACACTCGTTGGCTGAAAACAAAGATATAGCATGAGAATAATGTTACTAACTCGATCCAAAACTTCACCAAGCTAACGATCAAATATTTGCTGGACTTGCTTAGTTGCAAGCTATGGTGAAGAAAGAGCACCAGAGAAGAAAGAAAGACAAGGAAGAAAGAAAAGAATTGAATAACGTAAGATGTTAGTCAATATTCAATTTCCTTATTTAACAGATTTAATTTTATTAAATTTCTTTTTTTGTAAATTTCGTTTTTTTAAACGAATTTGAAAGCTAATTAAAAAGGGTAATTTTGTCATTATAGAATTACTTAAACCTTTAATAGGTTACTGTAGCTATTTGTTATTTAATGGGTCATTATAGCTATTTATTAGAAAAAATAGGTTATTCTAGATAATTTTCTCTATATATAATGCAAAAATTTACCATATAAAACGTTTTTTTTGTCTTTAAGTTGAGAAAATCTTCATAAATTTGAAATCAAATTTTTTACGGTATATTTGAAGTAATGTTTGTTCCACACATGTAGTTGTTAATCTCTCGGTAGGTCTTATTTGAAACTTATGATCAGAGACTTACAGTTTTTATTTCAATCTTGCACATTAAAATTGCATACTTCAATAAGAGTTCCGTACATAGCCCATCTCCAAACTTTTCAAGAAGAGAATGATGTACACAACCTTTAATTCTATCTTCTATATAATAGACAGATTGAATTTAATAAAATAATATAAGACTTGTTTTTTAGAAAAATATCTATATTCTCATTAAATAAGAGAAATCCATCCCTATAAGTTCACTATTCCTTTTCAATTTTTTGCTTCCCACTATCCAGTAAGACGTACTACAATACGATAATAAGAACTTTTCTGATTAACTGATCTAGTGTTAAATAACTTTCTGATTTCATTGTTTCTTTTATAGTTCTTGATAACAATTTAAATATCACTTTGAGTTAGGAAAATAGTATATTGAAATAAGTTCTTGGGAACTTAATTTAAACAGCACACAAATTTGGCAATCTCGTTGTTTCCCTACCTACTCGACTCGAAGACTAATGTTGAAATTTCTTATTCTATCTTTCCAATAACAACAAATTTTTCTAAGTTTTACGAAGTTAGCCAAACAAAAAAGGATAACTTTACCAATGTTTAACCTACTTCTATAATAACGAACTACAAGTTTTTCTAAGTTTTACGGAAAAACCTTATAACATAATTCATACAAACATTAAATCATAAAATAACATAGTTTTAACAACATTCAAGTTTTCGCAACAAAATAAAAGACATTGACAACATAAGTGTCACTGTTTTACCAAGTTTGACCATGTTTTACAAAGGTCCTATAGCCCCGTGTCTCAGAACATACAGCTCATTGTTTAGTAGCGATTGACTGAACTCCTCAACCCCCAGCAAACGCGGGTTGAGCCTAAAGTCAAATAATCCACCCTTTGTCTCAAGCCATAGATCATTCTCAAAATAACCTATGAACATGATTTTAGGAAACTTTTTCTCAAGTTACACATTTAAAATTAAACAAAAATTATAATACACTTACCTATAATCTTCTTGAACCTCCACATCTTAAGGACCACAATAACATGTACTTGACCCCCCCTATTCTCAAACCCATCCTAGAAGGCATAAGCATGATTGCCAGTTGCCCAACATTTAATATGACTCTCACCATTATGCATAAAACAATGTGTCAATAACATTAATGTAAACATGTTGCTGTGATCATTTGTTACTTTGTACTTACATGTTGTTCCTAATGTGAAACACGATCTTTGGCCCTTCAGGGTCGTCCAAATGGGCTTCCGTGTCGAAGACAACTCCCATTATATCTGTGGGATATTTGGTGTCCATGTAGGACATGTGAGGGATCTCATGGATTCTCTTGAACTCTATGTAAAGGTTAGTGTTGAGTGGATCGGTGATGTGGATTCTAGTATTACCCGTCACAGTGAGTCTAAAGGGAGTTTTTGTTGCCTGGAAACTTAATAATACATGCAACTTCTACACAAAATATTTCCACCCACTTTCCCTCTTCCTTCTCCATGTCTCTAAATATTTCAGTAGTTAATCCAAATATGTTCACTGCATAGATAACATAAAGCATACAAATCAAATCACTTGCATGTTATTAGAAAGTTGAGAGATAATGATTATAAACTTACAGCCTCATCCACTAGGATGTAACTCTATTAGGGTCCAATACCGGTAATGGGCAGGAAGTTTGACTGGATCCTAAGTATTCTAAATCGGAACCTGAGGCTCTTGTTGTAGACAACGTTACCAAGCATGTTGTAATCTGCCATATTGTTCGTCGCTTCTTTGCTTGTCCCTGAGTTAAGGGTTTTTTTCAGAGAGAGAAGGTTATGATTTAGTGAAGTTCAACATCCTTATTGCCCTGTTATAAATAAGCTATCTGCCTCTTTATAGACAAAAGACAAAGAGTAGAAATTCAAGTTTAATGATTATTATCTCCAAGAGAGGCAACCGTTGCAGAGAGAAGATGTGTCTTTTCAAGGCCTCATCCACTCATTGTTAAATGGAGAAGCTACTACTTATATTTATGAAAATCATTGAATTAAGCATCATTATAAAATAACATTATCACCAAGTAAAATATATAAATTAATCCATCATCGTAAATTAACATTATCACCAAGTATAATATAAGTTACAGATCTAAATATTAATTAAGTCATCATCAAAAAAATTTAGATATAAATTATAAAATCTGAATTACTCGAAGTTTTACAAAGTTTTATAGTTACACCAACTTTTATAACTATTGCGCAGAAGAGTTGTGTATGCTCGAGGCGTCCATCAAATCCCTCATAAATATCACTCTTAAATTGTCATCTACTTGCGAGGTTTGTATAAGTTCTTCATGCTCCATTTAGGTGATAAATGATGGGAAAAATTCATCTTCCTAGTGAGACGGGGTTAATTTCCGTCAATAGTCGCTGGAACCCAAGCGACTTCGTTTTGTAAAACATAAAACCCCCAATTCTCCAATCCTAAATCCCTAATTCTCTCAAAATCGAAAAAATAGAAACTCACGTCAAAGCTTTGTCTCGATTTCATGATAAAATCATCTTTAGAAGTACAATATGGAGGAGGAGATCGTGGGTTCCCAAGGAAGTATGACTGTGGATTATGTGTAGTACCTTTACTATCAAAGACACAAGAGAATCCAAGAACACCTTTCTACCGTTGTATAAGCAAAAAGGAGATAAACTTCCTCCTCACTTGTTTATGTTATTTAGACAGAAAGATATCTAATTTGAGAATTCGGCCAAAAAAAGCACGAACTTTGCACGAATTGCCAAAATAAACATGAACTTTAGAGCTAACCAAAAAACACCACAAGCTTTCATTGACTTTCCAATTAATTCACAATCTTTTCGTTGACTTGCCAATCTAGCACACCGTCAAAAAATTTAACAGAAATATTTAACGTCGTTAACTGTTGACGTTAAGTAAAACGACGTCGTTTTACTTAATAAGACGAAACGACGTCGTTTTACGTGAATTGAAATTAAAAACATGAAGTCTCACGGGTTTGAACCCAGGTTGCTTGGATCAAACGGTGAAGTCTTTTGCCACTGGGCTACGGGCACTTTCAACGTATTAACTAATACATTTAATTTTCGATTGAACATAAAAAAAATTTAAAAAACTTAAATTTTTTTTTAAAATTCTAAAAAATTGGAACAATAAAGAAACTTTTTATAAAATTAATTTTAAAATTAAAATTAAAATAAAATTTTATTTTTCTTTTAAAAATCAAAAATCATCCAAAATTCTGATTTTTTTTAAACAATTGCTAAAAATTGAATAAAATCATCCAAAATTTAATTATACACATTTTATTTTTTGCATTTTCTTTGAATTTTTAAATTTTTTGGAATTTTGTTTTTAGAATTTTTTTGAGCATTATGTGGATATATTTTTATGGGTGTATAATTAAATTTTGGATGATTTTATTCAATTTTTAGAAATTGTTTAAAAAAAAATCAGAATTTTTTTAAAAGAAAATAAAATTTTATTTTTAATTTTAATTTTGAAATTAATTTTATAAAAAGTTTCTTTATTGTTCCAATTTTTTAGAATTTTAAAATTCTTTTTAAGTTTTTTGAAAATTTTTTTATGTTCAATCGGTACTAAATAAAATTAAATGTATTAGTTAATACGTTGAAAGTGCCCGTAGCCCAATGGCAAAGAACTTCGCCGTTTGATCCAAGCAACCTGGGTTCAAACCCGTGAGACTTCATGTTTTTAATTCCAATTCACGTAAAACGACGTCGTTTCGTCTCATTTGAAAACGACGTCGTTTTACTTAACGCCAACAGTTAACGACATTAAATATTTCTGTTAAATTTTTTAACGGCGTGCTAGATTGGGAAGTCAATGAAAAGATTGTGAATTAATTGGAAAGTCAATGAAAGTTTGTGGTGTTTTTTGGTCAGCTTTAAAGTTCATGTTTGTTTTGGCAATTCGTGCAAAGTTCGTGCTTTTTTTGGCCGAATTCTCTATCTAATTTGGTCATGAAGTAGAGGCATTTGTTTAAGTGGATTGAGGATGATGTATGTGAGAAGGTAAAAGATGTTATTCGAAAACTCGGAATCGTTGACAGGGAGATTACTAAGACCAAAACCGAAGTTGATGAGTTAAAGACTTTGATTGAAGATTTGAAGAAAGATATAGCAAGGAGCAAGATAGAAATCATGAATTGGAAAGCTTTGATGGCAGTGTGCCTTTTGTGTGTGTTTATGGCTTTTTTGTTAGTAGCATGAGTATAATAAAAACCATATCAGCTAAAAATAGATCATGTAAACATGGTAGATCCAAAATAAAACATCAGCACACCAAGTTTTACAACCAAAGTTGGTTCAATATATAACAAAATGAGGTCGTTCGGATTTAACATTGACAAACTATTTTCTAACTTTATAATAAATAGTTATTGGGTCGTGAACTGTTAAACAAAATACGAGTATGTGAAATTTATAATTTTTGTTAAGTTATAAGTATAAGGTATTTTTATAATTAATTATAAAGTGATTCTGCAATACTTTGTTTTGTTTATTCTTAAAATGACTTTATTTTCGTTAGTACATAACTTGATTAATAGAGTTACGCATTACTTCTTTTTTATTCAACCAAACCTCAAATCATTCTCAATTTTGTTGGTTTAAAATGAAATTGGTCGTATATAATATAGATTATCTTATAAACAAAGATTCAAACTGACGCCATTTGGATAAGTGGTGGATCTCTACTATTGGGTTCGAATATGAATGATGACATTGGACGAAGTGTTTTTTTAAAAGGGGTGTTTCACGAAGATATTGACAAGTTTGGAGTTTACTTCTTAACCAAAACGGGTCCCACAACATACTACACAAATAAATAATTGATGTTTTGTATGTTCTTAAAATGACATTAAGTTCTTTAATAGATAACTTTACTGAACTTTATCAGTAAATTTATACATTACTCAAATCCTCAATTTGGTCGGATTGTTAAAAATTAAGGTGGTTATATCATGTGATTATAAAAATTAAAATGTTTTAAGAATTAAATCTTTTGAATTTATTTGTTAATAAAAAAAATAATCGCTAAATATTTTATATTCGTTATATAGGTTTATTAGTGAATACAGTTATACATCATAATGGCAAGGCAATGGCTGGGTAACAGCAGAAGATTTAAAACACAAATTATTTGTTTCGAAAAAAGAATCAAAATTTTTTGCTTTTGGAGAAAACACCATCAAACTTTAAATTTGAGGATGCTTTCATTTGCAGAAGAAAAAGACATAGGAAAACAAAATGTCAAGGCAATGATGTTTCAGCAAGAAACCGCCCGCTTAAATAAATAAAGTTGTGAAATGAAGGATTTCGAAGTATGAAATTTGGTTATATTGTAAACCGATCCAGACCAAAACGCTATTGATATAAATTTAGTATACTATCCTCTTATGTTCAGATTGAGTAGCAAAGGTTTTGCTTTTGGAGAGAAAACCAACAAACTTTAAATTTGAGGTCGCTTTCAGTGGCAGACGGGAAAAACATATGGAAATGAGATGGCAATACAATGATGTTTAAGCAAGGGTGCCGCTAGATTAAAAACCCACAGTTGTGAGAGAACGGGTTTTGGAGAATTTTCTTATCCAATAGGAGTATTTTCGACACTACTATACAGCTTGTTTGCACTCCTCAGACAGACGTAATCATTCCATATGGACAACTACTCCCCCTATAAAGCAACCTACTTTTCATAAATTAATCATCGCTATCTCGTTTTTATGTAAATATTTCACCATTTTAAGTTCTAACATTTTTAATCAATAAGATAATTTTTAAATACTCTATATTCGTTATATAGCTTTATTAATACAATTATACATTATAATGGCAAGGAAACGGCGAGGTAATGGCAGAGAATTTAAAAACAGAAATTATTTGTTCAACATTGGATTTCATCTTTCTTTTTTATATCATTGTAACATTCACCAATTAAAGGAGGTGTCATATCGAAAGCCCTATTTCCTCCTTTTTGTGTTTAGAATAATAGTTTACAAAACATAATAATACATCTAAGGCTATGATTTATGGATCCTAATGTTGAATTAGTACTGTTATACTTAAATTTCCCTAGTATACATAGCAAGGCAAAAGCCGGGTGACGGCAGCGGATCTAAAATGTTCAGTTCTTCATTTTTTGTTAATGTTACCCTATTTGTTTCAAGGTTTATATATTACTTTCTTCTAATTAAATGTTAATATCAAAGAACATGAATTTATTAGTTTCCAAAAAACTTATGCTCCATTTATAAAAATTTAGAAACTGAAATTGTTTGTGTCAAAAAAGAAACCAATTTTTTTTGTTTATTTATTTATGTAATGTATAATAATTGTCGCATATAATAATATTTAATCTCTCAATTGGAATTGTAGCTTTATTTTTCATTGTTTCATTCATGAGTTAAATCAAAGTCGTCATGAAATGATTAAAATTTGAAGCAGTATAATATTCATGAACACATTTGTATTTGTTTATATTAGCTTTATTTCGTTCTTGTTTTATGCAATTATACACAATATCTTTAACATGATTTGTCTGAAAACACATAGGGGGTTAGCTGTTCAATCTAAATTATATCGCTTCCATAAGGAGTCTTATACAAGCCTTAATATTAAAGAGGAGGTTTATGGCAACTGAATCGAAAATATAAACCCATTCATTTACAATTCTTCGAAACCCTTTCTTTTAGTTTATATCTAGTAATTTAAGTTTTTTTGAGAGAGGGTTTCTAGTAATCTTTCTCGGTACTGTCTCTCTTGCAGTTTAATCTTGAAACTTCAATCTTCATTGGAATAATTCATACTTCGCTCTCTACCCAGAGAATTACAAGATTTGGTGGTCCAGGAGTTGGCTAAAAACTCTTTCCGCAATTTCTTAAGATTGAGAACTACATCGAAGCATATGAGGGAAATAACAATGAGTCCAGGATTTTATGCGTAGCTTTATCTGTTTAATTGGCCTTCGCACATTCCTAGGCCTTTTGAGGTCATATGAAGAATGCTTTTCACACGAGAACCCTTCAAAGCTATATACCAAGGGTTCCCAATATTTTTTTTGTACGGATTTGAGGAGGAAGGTCTTGCATTGATAAAGACTGCAGCGGAAAAAGGCTTCGAGATTGCTATGTACACATACGCTATAATTCCCAAAGCATTTTGGGACGATGATGAGTATTTCTCTCGTTAAAAAAAAATAGGGGACAATTACAATTTTATAAGATTATAAGTATAAGGTGTTATTAAGAATTAATTATAAAGTGATTCTGCAATACTTTGTGTTGTTTATTCTTAAAATGATTTTATTTTCATTAGTAGAATAACTTTTTATAATAGAGTTATGCATTACTTCCTTTTTATTCAACCATACCTCAAATCATTGGTCGATTTAAAAATGAAATTGGTCGTATAAATCAAAGTAGTGTAAATGAAATGATTAATTTTGCACCAGTAGTATTCATGAACACATTTGTATTTTTTTAAATTATCTTTATTTCCTTCTTGCATATTGCAATTATGCACATTATCCTTCCATGAGAAACTATGTAAAAATGATATTTGCAAAAAAAAAAGATATTTGTTAGCCATAATTAGCATGTTCATTCAACCAACTGTCAAGGCTAGAATAACATGGTAAAAATTGAAATGTGTATGTATGTGTAGACGCAAAAGAGGTACGTACTTGTTGGTCGTTATTGTTTTATTGATAAAATCAACGGACCCGAGCTCTTGACTTTCTTCATCTCTCTGATTGGCTGTTAAATTTATCACTCGGATCACAATCTCAGCTATAGATAATGACAAAATCAACGGATCAGATTTCCACATTGTCGACGCCTTCCTTCTTTCAATCTCAAACCCTATAACTATACCCCCCCCCAAACCTTTTTTCATAAATAATTAATGTTACATAAACAAATAAGAATTTAACTTATGTAAATTTCTTAAACTAACATCAAACATTTAAAATTTTTATTATACTTATTCAAAGAAAATTTTGATCTCGTATTTTATATATAAATATCATATAATTGATCATATGTAAAATTATTATTGAGGTAATTTTACGTAGATTATTTAATTAATTTAAATATAGTGAATGATTTTGTAAGTTTTTATCTACGTGCAATGTTTTAGAATAATATAAAAAGTTTTTTTTATAATTTTGTTCATAATTTCCTTTCATAAATCTAACTAATGATTTTGGCTTTAGAATAATTTGGCTAATAATTTAAGAGACTTTATATTTTATTTATGCTATGTGTAAAACTTATAGTATCATATAATAATCTTTAATTTCTACATTGGAGGTGTTGAATAAAAGATTCAGCATTTGGGTTTCATCATTAATTTTTTATGGTAACATTCACTAGTTAAATGAGGTGTCTTATCATAATCTTTATTTTATCCACTGTGAGTTCCTTAGTAGTCTACAAAACGTAATAATTTTACAGCTAAGAATATGATTTATGGTTCCATATGTTTTGGTTAGTACTGTTATATGTTAGTCTACCCAGTAATACATGGCAAGGCAACGGCCGGTTATCGGTAGAGGTTTTAAAACCCTAAACCCTATATCCTCAATGTTTATATTCACACATAGATTTTTTATATATCTTAGTATCTTTTTACGTATCTTTTATATATTATAATTATTACTATTAACTAGTTCTGTTATATGTTTGTTACAATACATTGTATGGTTATGCTTTAATGATTTAGCTTTCCCAATTTATTATGACGTTACCAATACAGAACTTGATTGAAATGGAGCATGAGATAATGTGTTCAATATTTTATTAGATCTTATTTATTGGTTTTGAATTGACTACTAAATTTAAGAAACAAGTTGCTTATCTTCTCAAGGTATGTAATCATGACATCTTTAGAATTTTTGTGCAGTCGATTTTGTGTAAGTCGGTTGGTCGGTTTATTCAACTAAGCCTCAAATCATTCTCAATTTGATTGGATTGAAAATGAAATTGGTTATATCATGTGATATACTTAAACCTTCAATTTGGTCGGTTTAAGTATGAAATTGGTTATATTTTCAACTGATCCAAACCATTATACCACGTGCAAGTGGAGGATTTGTATTGACAACCTTTTGTCTTCACTAGGACGTGTATTGATTTAAATGTGTTTTATATTAACTTTCCGTCTCTGTTTGTTTTTTCAGCAGTTGTTTGTCTCTTTTGAGAAAAATCCTATTTTTATAAATGGCTACATCTTCTTTATCTTCCGAAGACTATTTATTTGTCCATTACTCCTCTTCGAACTCTTTTTCAGATACTTCATCGGATTCTCCATCACATGCTCTCACTACTACACTTTCTAGCACCGTTTTTAAACTATCCTCCGCTACTTCAGTTGGTCGCTTTGCGAACGTCATTTCTTCGTGTCTTGATAGTTGTCCATCGTTACCTTATGTTGGATACACTGCGATTTTCAGTGAGTTCCGCGGAATCGAGTTCCATTAGAACCTTTCCTGGATTATGGTGGAGTTGTGTGGCTTGTTCCGCATTGCCTCAAGCCAACTGACTCTCCATTCCTAGAGACTTATACATGCCCGTCAGGTCCTTTCAGACATATCCACTGTAGAAATAACTGGTAGCATGGTTGCTACCGCCTTCCGTACTCGATAAATTGGAGAAGGGTCTTGTCATTTCGAGTTGTTAACACATTCTCATTGTAGGTCCCCAGTGGAACTTCCAGAGTGGATCGAAAACAAAACAACATGTGGCAAATATTTTTTTCGTTCTTCACCTCGGCCCGAGACTTAACGGATTTCATCTCTCCTGATCGCCTCCAGATATCTATATTTTTCTGTCCGGATTAATCTTTTTTATTTTAGTTTTTGTGTAGGTAAATAAATGTATTTTTAGGATGTTATAATTCTAAAATTTGAGAACAAATTTAGTGTGCAACGTCAGATTATTCCATGATATTTTAATGTCCAACTGATTTTCATTTGTAGCTGTGTCGCCGGAGGGTCCAACTGATTCCAGTGCGTTTCCGGAAAATTTGTTGAGTCTACCCAGTAATCTCCATGATCTTTCTTTTCTGCTACATCCACACATCATCGAGTTGGCTTCATTGGCTTCTACGGACTATCATCTTTTCCTCCCAGCGGGTAATTGTTATTTGTTTTGTTTTACTTTTTCTTGTTTACATCTATTACATCTTTTAACAACCACTTTATCACTGTAGAATCAATGGATGACTAAATTGCCACCCGCGTCCATTTTGATTCTCTCTCTCTAGATTCATCTAGATTGGTTGAAAGATCTCCATCCCAGCTTTACCCACATGAACCATCTTCTCATTCTCAACCCGATAGGGATGAAGATCCTTTCAGTTCCAAACGACCCCGTCATTAAACTTTGTCATCAGTTGGGAACTTAGCTTTGTTTTTTATTCTTGTGATTTGTGTTATTTTATTACTCTTGCTATTAGTAAAATAGTATTTTAGATCGTGTTTTGCTTGAATTTTGCAACTCTTTCCACATCTTTTAAGAGATGTTGTTATTTGGTGATATTAATTGCGTTCTTATATCAAATTAACTTTTTAACTTTGATTTAAAATTTTATCTCACATAATCTTACGTATACTTCATAATTTAACTATCATATATACAGTTTAATATTTATAATGCTACTAAATTTATGTTAAATTTAATCTAAGTTTACATAATTCACCAAAATGCTATGACTAGCAAAGGTCTTGCTTTTAGAGAGAAAACCATCAAAATTTAAATTTGAGGTTGCTTTCAGTGGCATACGCGAAAGAAATAGGGAAACGAAATTGCAAGACAATGATGTTTCAGCATGGGAACCACCAGCTTAAAATACCACAATTGTGAAATGAAGGTTTTCGAAGTATGAAATTTGGTTATATTGTAAACCGATCCAAACCAAAATTCTATGGATATAAATTCATTATACTATCCTCTTATATTCAGATTAAGTAGCAAAAGTTTTTATTTTAGAGAGAAAATCATCAAATTTTAAATTTAAGGTCACTTTTAGTGGCAGACGGGAAATACATATGAAAATGAAATGACAAGGCAATGATGTTTAAGAAAGGGACCAACTAGATTAAAAACCTATAGTTGTGAGAGAGAGAGAGAGAGAGAGAGAGAGAGAGAGAGAGAGAGAGAGAGAGGGTTTCAAAGAATTGTCTTATCAAAGAGGAGTATTTTCGAGAATACTATACGACTTGTTTGCACTCCTCAAGTAGACGTAATTATTCCGTATGGACACATTATCCCCCTATAAAGCAACATACTTTTCATAAATTATCATCGCCATCCCATTTTTTATGTAAAAAATTCATAATTTTAAGCTCCATTTTTTATGTCTCTAACCCATTAATATATCTACTTCCTTATGTTATCAAGTCAAATGTTAAAATTTGACATATATTTATAATTTAACGATCATATATAAAGTTAAATAAAAGTTAATGGTGAAATTTCCCAAATTTATTTAAAACAAGATAAGTTCGAATGGTTGTCTTGTCGGAGAGATGTAATACTCTCCGGCTAGTTTCATGCAAGAATTTTTCTTTTAGGCTTTGACATTAGACTTTTAGCGGTTGAAAGTTTGACTTAATTTAAATAAAATTAACTAATTTACTTTCTGGCACGTTGGTTTCTTTCAAGTATTTTATCAAATTTCTTTCTTTCAATTATTGAAGTTGTATTTTTTTACTAATATATTACACTTAAGTTTGTAAAACTGAGCATTACTGAGGTGACATTGCATTTGTAATGCAGTCAATGTGGACATTGATTTGGAATTATGATTTGAGTTTGCAAGTTAAAGAAGTAAATGCAACTTAACAATAGTGGTAAACACTGTTTAAACAAAAATACTTTTGTGAAAGCTGATTGTTCTAGTTTTTGGTGTCATGAAAGACAACGAAAAAGGAAATGGCAAGGCAACAAGTTGCATCAGCAAGGGAACAGCCGGCAATAACGTTAATCAACCATTTTAGCAAAGTTTTTCATTATTATTTATATGATGTTCGTAGTTGTGAAAATTGTTCTTTTCACTTCTAATCAACATGACAGCTTATACATATTTGTCAACACTGAACTCGACAACGAAAACACTCAATTAAATCAAGTTAAGCTACTATGAAGATGGAAAATTAAATTATCATCTCCTTGTTTGTACAACTTGAAATTTATTTTCTTCGATTCTGAGGGTATGTGTTACTAAATTTTTAGCTCTATGTTATATATTGTCATTTTTATAGAATATTTTCGTAGCATGTACAAATGTATTTTGTATTATTGTACAACGTTTATTTCAGGGAAAGAAAATTTAAGGAACTATTCATCATGAATGTGTTTTATACTTTGTAAATGACTTCCGGGAAAAAATGGTATTCTTTCAAAGATTTTAGGATAAAGATAAACGTTGGTAGAACCTGGAAAACTAACATCTTCAAACTCAAATTCACTATATCAACCTTGGTTAAGCACATTCCTTTTGTATCATCTTTGTTGTACCTCCATCATTCTTCTTTCGCTGATATTATCCATAGGAGGCTTGACTTCAAAATTGTTGTAGGTAAGTAATAATAGTTCTTACTTATATAAGTTACATTTCATTTTATTAATTAAAAAGTTACGATCTTGTGCATGTGTAATAAAATATTTATTTCAGATGTTTTTGACATGGTAGCTAGTTGTGCACAAATCCAAGTTCTTTTGAATGAAGAAACAAAGTTCAACGACCTTTCATTTTTGAGTTGCACAATAGAAGATTATAGATATATTCATTATCATTATATAATACTACATAAATATATTATGTATTGTCATAATATGTTTGTTATACATAGGAAACATAGAATCAAATGCGATGCAGTAGGTGACATTGCTGTCAAGTTTGAGAAAAATCGTGTTCCTTGTCAACAATCTGGAGATCCTGAAATATGCTTATTACGATTTTGGCATATTAATCAATTCTGAGATGGTATTATTTTGATCTTCTTCATTTCGTTAAACTGCATATTGCATTAATATATATTAGATTACCCCCAAGTTTAGTTTTTCTTACAGTTATGCATGAATACAACCAGGTACTATGGAACCCTTATGTACCTAAAGTTAATGAGTCACGAGCAAGGTTTGTAATATAATATTTTTTAAGAATATATTCTTATTACGAAAACATATTAATTCATAGTTTGATTATAACTTTAAACGCTGGTTCTTCGGACTTTAATTGGCCGAACCCTCATCAGGATAGAGTGATGGTTGTGTTAGAAACTCAATTGTCGCCATTATTGTGTTCTGTGTTTGTTTTTTCATGTTGTGTTCTCTGTTTGTTTATTTATGTTGTATTATTTTTAAAACAAAACAGTTAGGTAAAATACTAAGAGATTTTCAATGGTACTTCATTTGCCACTTTTTGCTTCAAATTTTTCTGCACCGGTACTTCATTTTTTTCTTCATTTCTTTAATTGAAGAAATATTGTTCAGTTCTTTATGTTTTGAAGGCAAACTTTCTTATTTACAAACTAAGACTCAGCTTTTATTTATTGTTATTTTCTACCTAAACAAAGTAAAAGTGTTAATGTCACCTAATTAATTTCAAAGTTTATATTCTTAGAATATTCCTTTTACAAGAAATAAATGAAGCAAATCATTGGAAGAGATGTGCTTCAATTTTTGCTTCATTTTTAATAAAGTGCACTTTTGAATCTGAAAATGAAGCCAACCATTAGAGATATTCTAAGAAATATTTCAAGTATATTCTATCGTTACTTTATAATTAATTACTAATAAATTTTTTTAATAAAAACAATATACCTTTGTTCAAGAAAAAAGACAAAGCATCATAATTTGAAGAAAAAAATATCATATATATTCTTTTTCTACAAGTAATCAACAAATTTATAGACGTAAAAATGAGCTTTCTTTTTATCGAGTTAAAAATTGCTTAAAATATATTCATATGCTCTTCATACGAACAACTGACTAGATAAAAATTATTGTGTTTGTAACCTTTGGATATCGATTTGGAATTTTATTTGAATTGACAAGATAAGAAAGTAGATATAACTAAACAGTAGTTGTCACATCTATAAAAAAACAAAACACTTTTGTAAAAGTTGATCTTTTATCCAAATGGAGACAGACTTGAAACACAAATAAAAACAATATGGCAAGGATACAAGTTGTATCAGCAAGAGAACCACCGGCCAATAATGTTAATCCATTATTTTTAGTTTGTAATCAAGAGAAGAAGCTTTATTTTTAGCTTGTAATCAAGAGAAAATAGCTTTATTTTTAGCTTGTAATCAAGAGAAAAGAGCTTCATTACGATACTAAAGTTTGTAACTCAGCATTAGTCTGTCCAAGTGCATAGATCAAAGTAAAATAGAAGATAATGTAAACCCTTCAACTACATAACTTAATATTGAGATTAATATTAGTGTATTTTACAAACTAAAAGAGATATTTAAGAGGCTTAAAATCACGGTAATAGAGAACTAACTCTCATATCCAAAATCAGCGGTCACACAAATTTTTACCCTTATTGTCCTCAATGTGCCAAAGATCCAATTCTCGGTCCACCCATCGAGTACATTGGAAATTATAAAACAGGGGCATTACCTTTGACATAAACTCATACTTCTTCGTCACAAACGAATTAGTGTGAGACTTATTACAACTCTAGTCTAGAGATCTAACAATCTTGCCTATTCTTTCAACAGATTCCCTAGTAAAACCAGAGAAATGCTCCTCATTATTCGAAAACATCTTGTGTGTCATAGCATAGGTGTACAAAGCACGGTCGAATCCTGCATCTGCTGATCGCTTAATCAAAGCAAGTCCTTCATATTGGAGGTCAAGGTGTTGAACACTTATACACCCTTTAAGAAAAGCGTACTCGGGTTTTCATTAGCGTAGCAAGCTTGCATCACCACGTTAGACACATGTAAGTACAGAGGGAAGGTAAAGACATATAAATCTCGGTAAACTCTGGCCCGGTCTGTTAGTTCCTTCATAGACTTGCATGTTTCTCTTGATCAAGAGATCTGCAACAGAGATAGCGGCCACACACTCGGCCACTGAGGCTTGGATTTCTTCAGGTAGGGCAGTAACAGGGAACTGTTCCATTATCTATGCTTTGTTTGAAGTTTTAAAGATTCGGAGAGATGGAGAGAGAGGTGGTGGTTGCATTAGGTAGTTAAGTTGACAAAAGATAGAAGGAGCAAATGTATTTGAAGTTGTATTTATGTATCATTTAAATTGAGTTTATATACTACTCTCTCCGTTTCATATTAAGTGTTGTTGTAGAGAAATATTTTTTGTTACAAAATAAGTGTCATTTTCGACTTTTAATGCAAAATTTATTAACTTCATACTGCAATTTATTTTTATATTGGTTGAGATATGGTTAGTGTATGGGTAGTTGTGTTTTTATATAGAAAATATGAAAAATTAAATGTTTTCTTAATCTGTGTGCACAAAGCTAAAGTGACACTCAAAATGAAACAGAGGGCGTAATATTTTGTAGATGTGGGAACCAAAATTCGCACTGTCGATTTACGTTAAATTAGGAACGCAGGGTAAACCCTAGTTTCCCAGAGGTCCCGGATATCTTGTAAACCACACGTCAATCAGTCAGATTACAAAGTAAATATCGAGCAAGCAAAGAACGAAATGAAACGAGAGCAAATAGATGTCTTATTCTGAATTTGCGTATGAGCGTTTACAACAGGATAGGAGCCTTGGCTGTGAGAGGTGTCGGAGAGATCCCTAGTTCTAACAACCTAAGACTGCAAAACCCTAGTTGAGTCGCAGCTTGAATAATAAAAACGGAAAGTTGCCTAAATGCTCTAAGTGCTATGTTTGCTCTGAGCTGAGATTTTCGTGTGTGTCCCTTGCATCATCACCCTCAATGTACTTATATACTCCTCTAGAGGCGGTTTGCTCTTTCCCCTTCTGCCCTTGGTCGAATTTATCGCTTCGCAGAAATATTCCTTTTTTCTTTGATCTTCATAATTATATTTGGAAACTTAATATTTATCCTCTCATCTTGACATTTATCTTTTGGACTTAACATTTATCCCTTCCAGCAAAATAAAAGATAAACCATCACAAAGTGTGGGCTCGATTTCGGATAAAATCGTGAATGAGTCTTTAGTCGAGTTTTAGACCTCATCAAATCGTTTTTGACTCAAGCGTTTTTGCAATTTATCGAAAAAGCATTTTTAAGACAACATTTTCCGACAGTGAGGATCTTTCGTATGGGGCGTGCGACTCCAGGTGTATATTTAACTGTTACGTCTT